>ML796409.1:0-19153 GCA_009831015.1 Picea engelmannii
CGAGGAAAACTATTAAAACAAACTTTCTACAACAATAATGATCAAGGCTATATTAGAAATCAAAAACTCATAAACAAACACATCATTTTCCCCTACTCATCAACATAAAAGAAAACTCAAGTATATTCATATAACAAATCATAAAATTCCACCAAATTTAAACATTGTAAGTAATTAATCAACAAATTGCCAGTGGCTAGAAAATTGGTCAGTTCGGTAATGATCAAGCTCAATAATAAGCAAAACTCATGATTTTGGTGAGGTAAATGGCTATACGCGATGAACAACATGGGCCGATTCAAAAGCCCATCAAATTAATTGATAATATTTAATGGAAAAACAATATTGCATTGCTTTGTTTTTGGTAATGATGATTTATGGCTTTATTTGCTTTGTTTTTGGTAATGATGATGATTTCCAATGTTCCATACAATGTCAATGCATTTCTTTAAAAAATCTATCAATTTTCATGTTTGATTTTTACCACTAATATGCCTCACTATTAATAATGACAATCATCATTAAATCTGACAATAATTGCTTAATACTATTTAATTAAAAAACAATATTGCATTGCTCTATTTTTGGTAAAAAGATTATCAATTTGAGCATCGATTAAGAAGTCAATAAGACCGTATGCATATTTTCTTGGTGTGGATTCACAAACATATTTAGATTTATTTTATATTTTATTTTATGCATTTAAATCATGGAAGCAAATGAACCAATGCTTCGATGATGGATATTGGTATTGGTTTTAGTCTAAGAGGTTAGCTTAATTTGTTGTTGTGAATTCCCTTGGATGAGGCACATTCATTTACCTAAATTCTTTTATCAAGGACACCATCTCGTGATATGGAGAAGCATTCCTTTGTGACTACATTTGTTGGAATTTTTTTATGATCAAATATTAAATATTTATGTTGTTGTTTTATAAGGATCCAATTTCAAATTATATTGCAACAAGAAGTTGTGGTTGTGTAATTAGAAAAACCTACTAACTTAAATTATAGGTTCAATTCTCACCTAAAATAATAACTTGAATAGAATATAAGTTCCCTTTGAGTAGATTTAGTTTCACAAATTCCATCTCAAGGTGTCAACTTTACAAGCATCCATTGTAATTTTTAAATGTGCCTTCAAATTCCAACATAATATGCCCTTACAATAGAGTAGCTTCCAATATACATATGTCTTCCAATGGATATGCTTTGGAATAATTTATTCTTTGTGTCGTCAGAAAGTCTTCTTTCTCATTTTTGAATTGTTGCTCTTGAAGCCTTTCTTATGTTGCTTTTTAAATTTCATTTTTTCCCTAAAATAGTGTAAGTATATCATTCTAAATCAATGCTATGACATTTTCCTCGAATTATTCTTTTCAATGTTTGTAGATAGACGAACAAAAGTCTTTCCTTGTGTCAATAGAAAAAACAACGTTGCTCAAAGTCTCATTAAGTTTAAAATAAAAATATTTCTTCGTATTGAAAACATGATTCTCCCAACTCGATAGAAAGGATTGATTTCAGAGATTCTATCTCGACCAAAATAATATGAAGGTTACAAGAAGTTAGAAAGATCTTCAAACTTTTTACTTCATCTAAATTGTTGTCACTCATAAAGAAAGCTAAGAAAAGTTGCCTTTAAATGAAATCTCTATCTGTTGTCAAAAGTTTGTCAACAATAGGCTACTGAAAGATCCTCATTTGCTTTGAAATACCATTTCTCAAGAAATTCCAAGAAAACAATATTATTTGCCAAGCTTAGCAATTTTTTAGGAACAAAAGGTTTTACCCTTTCATGGACTGCATCCTCCGAAATTTGAAATGACTTCCATAATTTGGTTTTACTCTGTGTTTCTTACAAATTGAAGAACAAGATTCTCATATGATACTACGTGACATTTCTTCATAACTCTAGATTTTCTGATGGGAAAAATACTCGCTTTTTTTGTCTCGTCACTTTCACCTACTCATCTCATCAATGAACACAATCTTACTTCAAACATTTTTTTTTTGTAAGCTATATTTTATATTACCTTTCAAAGACAAAAAAAAATACATCATATGTCCATGTGATTGGTGTAGAGGCTACCAACATAGGAAACCAACCTCTCCACCAAAGTCTAGTCTGTTGAAATCCCTCAGCAAAAGCTAAATGGTCTACCATGTAAGATTACAATAGTGTGAAAAAGAAGCATGAGTTGCCAAAACTATAAATCTAAAGATATTTATTAACTTTGGATTGAGCAGGAAAGACAAAAAACTAAACATTATAAAACTGTATCTATCTTTAAGCCCACTCGCATAGGCATGTTGTGAAGAACCTGGCCATTTAGGTACCATCACTAACTGTAGCATATTTTCTGGAACTGGGCCACTGACCAAGATCACTTAAGCCAGAGCCCAACAACTAGTTGAGCTTCCTCACTGCAAAGTCTTGTCGAGATTTTATTTCCTCATGATTGTGTTATATCTCCTTGATAAGATTGCATTGGTCCTCCGTGAAAGTCCCTGGTAAACACGCAGGCTACTATGGAGCGGGCTCACTTGCTTCCATACCATGAGGAGAGGGGAGCATTTAGGTATGAGAAGGAGTAGCAACAACTATTGGGGTTGACGGACTAGGGGCACTACTAGAAATGGGCTTGCTCAGGGAGCTACAACCAGGGTGATCCAACGAGGGAGAGGATTTGGGATGACGCCCACGAAGACCTAAGATATTTCCACCAGCACATCACAGTTTCCTCCTTTCACACGACATTGTTTTATAAGACTTGCCAGGAAGAGTAGGATTGGGAAAGGAGGTGGTGAACCACAGAGGATAAACCCAATATTGTGTAGCCAAAGTGAGAGTAACACAAAAGGCAGGGAAAACTAAGCGAGGAAAACATCCCCTCGAAACATTAAAACCCATGCAATCCTTCCCTACCAATATTGGAAACTTCAATACCCTATACTAGAGCCGGACAAAATTTATTGCAGAGTCATGGACTAAATCCATAAGAGTATCTGATTTAGAAGTAAGACGCAGTGACGGTCGAAGTTTAAATGAGATCACGATGTCATCCACTGGTAGCATGCGGGATAGACTACTGATCCAGGTGTATATTGGTGGACACCCACCTATTCCACTTGGACCCCCACCATTGTTTCTTTCAGTTTTTTAGTTTCCTTAATTGTAGCACAATTTACTATTTTTGGCAGTTTTTCAGGTCCTGAACTTCCAAAGCCAGTTTGAGGCCCTAAACGACGTTTTTTGGGCATCAACCGATTGACAAATATTAATCTATTTCAAACCATGTTATTTTTTGTCAGTAGTTGTAGTCCTCGGATAGATCTTTCTAACGATGTATCATATGCGTCAAACAGAGATAGTGTGTCAAAGTTACGACCTCGATAAATTGATGTACCAATTTACCCCGACGTGGCCCATGTTCTGGTGTTTCCTCTCCTAGGGTTAGGTTTGTGAATGTTTAGGGTTTCCATTGTTTTCTAAATAACATATAGGCCTTTGAGCCTCATTGTAACACAGACTTCAGAGGCCTGTAGCCGCCACATCTCTTCTCAAAGATAAGCTACCAACACCCTAGCTAGTTTATTTCTATTATGTCTGTAAACAAATTTTAGTTCTTTGATATTAATGAAATGAAGTGTTATTTCCACTGCATCTTTGTATGCATGGTTATTTGTGTATTATGTTGCGTTCCTGCATAAATTCATATCAGTGGTATCAGAGCGGTCTGCTCTTTCTCGATCCTTCTTTGCATGTCCCCAACGAGGTCGGGGTATAAAGAGTTAGGGCTCGATCTGGTTGAACCTTTGCAAGATCAACCTCTCAAACCCCGACGACCGCCCATGGGGGACGAAAAGAAAGATGAGGGAGCAGGAGATCCTATCAAAATATTGCTCGAGGAGGCCCTTGAAAAACAAAGGAACGCAATGATGGATAACTTCGCCCAGATCCTTCAACGATTGCCCACTCGTAGCACATCTACATCCAACAACCACTCTGGAGGCGCAACCCCTTTTAAGGTACAAGTAAACTTTGGCATTCCCATATTTGATGGCCAAATAGACGCAGACGTTGTAGAGAGATGGTTGAATCTATTAGAATGATATTTCTCGGTTCGTGACTTTTCCGACCGGGAGAAGATTATTTTTTCACTACTCAAAGTCACCCCCCATGTCAAGGACTGGTGGGAAACCTACTGTGAGAAAAAGGACGAGGAGGAACCCTCTCTGTTCTCAGTCATACCCACTTGGAATTGTTTCTGAGACACCATCAAGGAACAATATTATCCCGTGGGGAGCTATGAGGACAAGTACATACAATGGACTACGTTGCTGCAACAAAGGGATCAAGATGTGCATGAGCTAACGAATCTGTTCCATACCTTGCGCACAAAGTTGGGTATCAAAGATTCAGAGAAACATTTGGTGTTGAAGTACTGCAGTTGTCTACACAGATAGATTTAGGAGGAAATGAAGTTCCTCGACATCTCCTCGCTTGGTACAACATACCGATATGCTGCCAAAATTGAGCAGAAATTCAAACAGAAGAAGTGAGACTTTGGATTTGCGAATCAAAAGCAAGCGAAAGGTTCCCCCAAACCGTAGAACAAAGGACAAATCCAAGGCATGGCGGCTAAAGACAACCTGCCAAAGCCGCAAGCAAAGAACAACACCGCGAAGCCGAAAAAGGACACGGGAAAGTGGTGTGAGTTCCATAAGAGCTCCACTCACAACACAAGTGAGTGTCGGGACAAACAGTCACTGGTGGCCGAGATGAGGGCTTCTGAATCAGATGCATGCTCCGACACTGAATCAGACCCCGAGAAGGGGAATGACAAAGGGAAGAAGATTATTGATGCAGACCCCAATGCCACCGTTGCCACCACGAATATCCAAAAGGAAGAACCGGAAGATCCAAAGGAGGAGGAGCGTTTCTTCCACTCCCAGATGTGGGTAAAGGGTTCCCCGCTACAGTTCATTGTCGATAGTGGGATCCAAAAGAACCTCATTTTAGCAGAGGTCGTGAAGCGGTTGGGCTTGCTGGCCACAACACACCCACAACCGTACACCATCAGGTGGCTTCACTAAGGACGGGATCTCCACGTCAACCAACAGTGTCGCCTTCCCTACAACATCAAGCCCTTTACCGACGAGGTATTATGTGACATTGCTCCTCTTGATGTTTGTGATGTATTATTAGGCCAACCATACTTGTGGAAGCGACATGTTGTGTATGAGTGTCGGCCTCGCGCTGTTATTGTTACCTTGGGAAATAAGTTGTACAAGATACCAGAGGTACCACCGCCTACTGCTATCTCTTTGGTTACTGCAAAACAATGCAGTAAGCTCATTTCCAAAATCGGGAAATTTGTTTTCCTGATGATCTGCCCTCAGGGCAAGAAGAAGATTGTGGCCACGACCTCTAGACAGGGCTCCTTCACACAACAACAGAAAATGGACAAGGTCATGGAGGAGTATCGGGACATCTTCACCTCACCCGCAGGGGTGCCTCTGCACTGTCAGGTCAAGCACCCCATCGATATGACCCCAGGTGCGTCGCTGCCCAATGGACCAATCTATCGACGCTTTGTTCTGGAGAACGATGAAATCAAGAAGCAGATTCAAGAGCTGTTGCAGAAAGGTCACATCCGACCAAGTTCATCACCCTGTGGGAGCCCGATCGTGGTGGTGCAGAAGAAGGATGGGACTTGGAGGCTCTGTATTGATTATTGAGCGTTGAACAAGATGACTGTCCGGAATAGGTACCCGATCCCATGGATTGATGACCTTCTGGACCAACTCAAGGGGGAGAAATATTTCAGCAAGATCGAATTGAAGTCTGGGTATCACCAGGTATCAATCAAACCGTCCGATGTATGGAAGACTGCCTTCAAAGCCAAGAAGGGCCTTTTCGAATGGTTGGTCATGCCTTTCGGGTTGACGAATGCTCCCGCAACCTTCATGAGGCTGATGGATGACATCTTGCGACCATTCACCAACTCATTTGTAGTAGTGTACTTGGATGACATCCTAATCTTCAACTAGACTTGGGAAGAGCACCTCCACCACATCCGACAGGTCCTCCAAACACTGCGGAAACACAAGTTGTGTGCCAATTTGGAGAAGTGCACTTTTGGCATGACCCAGGTTCAGTATCTAGGATACATTATTGATGAGCGTGGGGTGCATTTGGATCCAACCAAGATCCATGTCATCCGAGATTGGCCAGCCCCGACCACTCTAACAGAGCTTCACATCTTTCTGGGTCTTGCTAATTTCTACCGCATGTTTGTGTTGGGTTCTCTCATATCACCTAGCTCTTGAGTCAAGTCGCCAAGGGAGGAGCGAAAGAAATATTATTTTGGTCGGAATCTCAATAGAAGGCGTTCGAAGAATTGAAACATCGCCTCTGCTTTGCCCCAATGCTCACATTACCAGACTTGCAACAACCATTTGAGATCGAGACAGATGCCTTTGACTATGCTATTGGGGCAGTTCTTACTCAACAGGGACATCCAATGGAATATCACAGTGCGACACAGTTCAAAAGTATCCCACTTATGACAAAGAAATGTATTCCATTGTGCAGACTTGCCGGCAATGGAAGCATTATATTTTAGGGAAGGAAATCGTCGTCCACATAGACCACCGACCCCTGCAGTTCATACAGACACAAGGGAAGTTGTAGAACGATCCCCATCATAAGTGGTCCACATATCTGCAACAGTTTCATTTGAACATCAAGTATAAGAAGGGCAACACCGATAATGTTGCAGACCACTAATCGTGGCGATAACCACCATGCTCAACTCTTGTGGGCACGAGACTTCTGATTGGTCGCTTCTCTACAAGAGCCATCCAGATTTCGGCCACACATACAAGATTCTCTTGGAGGGTAACCGAGTTCCAATTTTTCACCTCCAGGATGCACTACGATGTCACCTGGGACACCTTTGTGTTCCTTCGAGCGAGCGTGCCAAGATGATTTGGGAAGCGCACTATAGTCGGGTCACTGGACATTTAGGGGTCGAGAAAATAGTGGTAGTACTACAGAAGTATTTCTATTGGCCAAACCTTCAACAAGATGTCGGGAAGTACATCAGATCCTGCACTGCCTGCATCATTGCCAAATCGACCATCAAGAAGCAAGGCCTCTATACTCTGTTGCCTACCCCCAGTCGAAGTTCGGAATCCATATCCATGGATTACATGTCAGGTCTTCCTTCTACTAAGCATGGCAATGATTGTGATTTCATGTTCGTCTACAGATTCTTGAAGATGGCCATTATGGCGGCTTGCAAGAAGAATATCATAGCAGAAGCCACTGCTAAACTCTTCTTTGAACGAGTGTGGGTACACTTTGGGATCCCACAGTCTATCAGCTCATATCGGGACAACAGGTTCCTCAATACATTTTGGTCCAACCTCTGGTCAATGTTGGACACCAAGCTCACCAAGTCCACAACTTTCCATCCCCAAGTTGATGGCTAGACAGAGGTCGTCAACAGGATGATCATGCACATTTTGCGCATGTACAACTCAAAGCATCCATGCACATAGGATGAGAGCCTCCCCTATGTACAACATAGCTATAACCGAGCCCTCCACAACTCAACTGACCACAACCCCTTTTAGGTGGGCTTGGGATTCCAACCACTATGTCCCATTGACGTAGCCATATCATTTGCAGCTACTCATGCTAATTCGACTCATGTCCAGTCTGAAGCTGCCAAGGCGAACAACTTCTTTGAGAACATTCAACACATTCACCAACAGGTTCATGACATATTGGACAGAGCCAATGCTAAGTACAAGCAACAACATGATCAACATCGGGTGCAACACAACTTCCAGGTGGGCGACAAAGTGTGGCAACATTTGCAGAAGGAGTGCCTCGTTGGACCCCACCACAAGCTTCGCCCGCTCCTATATGGGCCATACACCATCACCAAGGTTGTAGGGGACAATGCCTTCGAGCTCAGTATCCCACCATTCCTTGGTCTGCACCTAGTGTTCAATGTGGACTGCCTTCAACCTTACTTTCCACCTCTATTGGACACATCCGACATGGCAGAAAAACTCACACCAATAGAGTTAAACCCAGACTGCATGGAACAAGCCATAACTGATTGGATTATGGACACACACATCAAGAACACCCGCCAACAGAGGATCCAGCTATATCGAGTTGTCAAAGCAGGCCAACTCCTTCACCAGGGCAAGTGGCTCACTGGGGACCAAGTTCAGAAGAAGTTTCCTCATCTCATGGAGGAACTCAACGCAATGGGGACCATCGCTTCCTAAGGGGGGAGGAACGATCCAAGTGGATATTGGTGGCCACCCCTCTATTCCACTTGGACCCCCACCATTGTTTCTTCAGTTTTTCAGTTTTCTTAATTGTAGCACAATTTACTATTTTTGGCAGTTTTTCGGGTCGTGAACTTCCGGAGCCATTTTGAAGCCCTAAACGACATTTTCTGGGCATCAACCGGTCGACGAACATAACTTCATTCAAAACCATGACATTCACTAGCAATAGTTGTAGTCCTCAGATAGATGTTTCTAACGATGTATCATATGCATCAAACGAAGATAGTATGCCAAAGTTACGACCCCGGGAAATTGATGTACCAATTTACCTCGACGGGGCCCATATTCTGGCGTTTCATCTCCTAGGGTTAGGTTTGTGGATGTTTAGGGTTTCCATTGTTTTCTCAATAACATACAGGCCTTTGAGCCTCATTGTAACACAGAGTTAAGAGGCCTGTAGCCGCCACATCTATTCTCAAAGATAAGCTACCATTGCCCTAGCTAGTTTATTTCTATTATGTCTGTAAACAAATTTCAATTCTTTGATATTAATGAAATGAAGTGTTATTTCTGATGCATCTTTGTATTCGTGGTTATTTGTGTATTTTGTTGCGTTCCTGCATAAATTCGGATCAACTACTCCCAAAGCCACCATGTGTATATGGCATAGGCATTCTCGTCTTTGTCATAGAGACACCCTATATGAGGCCTTACTTCAAGCATAATTGAGTGAGAAAGCTTTCCAATTTTTTCAACAATGAATGTTAGGTCCACCCTACTACTTTCATGAAATTTAATCTCGAAGCCGACAAAATGAAGGTTTTGCTCACCTAAGTTTGAGTGTCAGTACCTAGTACCCCACTTTTACAACTACTTTGATTCTATTTAAAAAAAAAATGGGTATAATGTGTTTTTTTTAAGAATCAAAGAATTTCTAACAACTTCTTATTTTATAATATTGTATTCCTTTTTATTATTTTTAATCTTTGCGAAAAGACTAATCAACAACTTATAACTAACTTATATTTATAACCTCTCGTTTGTGTGCTTGGTACTAAACTTGTTCATGTATCCTAATGAAAATATTATCCTTTTTTATTTAAAATACAAATTATCCTTTCAATCTATTTAGCTATCTCAAAAAGTCTTCATTTTATCCACAATTTTATTACAAATTCCCCCTCTATTTATTTCGTAGTTATAGTGGATTCTAATTTTATCAATAATTATATGAAATGAGGAATAAGCAGCTTTAATGCTAATTTCATTTTCATTTGTTTAATTTTTGTGTTATTTAATATGTATTTTAATGGGTTAAAAACTTAAAACTTTGTCCATCATCATCGTGTATAATTTAATCTCTTTAATGAAAATATTAAAAATATCATTACACCTCAAACAAAAAAAATTAAATCCAATAAAAAAATATAACCCTACCCCACTTCACCAACTAATCAAACACTAGAAAACAATACTTGTAACTCAAAATTAACGAGACACTTGAATTTTCCTTTCATAATAAGTTGGTTGTTGCATTATTTGAGTGTTGGCTACATTTAAAAATGTAATGTCCTCATATATTCCTCTACACATGTCCCATCCATCAAATGTGTATGAGGTTTGACCCTTTGTCTTACATCAACATGTATCTCACTCAACATCTTATGGGACAATGCTTGCTTTCAATTGAGACTTGGTACATCGAATCAAAGGTTTCTATTTGATGTACACGTTATGATTCTCTGAGATTGATGTTGTGATATGTCATTGCACCATTGCTATGGATAACGATTACTACAGACTTTACATTTTACTTTCCATTATAGTAAAAATTGTGAGAAAGTAGCAATGGGAGACATGCTCTATATTAAGAGAAACAAATTTGTACATGGAAGTAACATCTCATTATTTCCCATTTCCCAGATGACAAGTACGTAGAGAGGTGGATTACATTATGATACGGGCATGTGCATTTACATATTCTTTTTATTTGAAAATTTAAATAAAAACAAAGAAAAAATAAAAGACAAAAAAAAATAAAAATTAGATGAAATTTGTTACTTTGGTTGATATTAAAAAAAAGAAAAAATAAAAGAAAAAAATCAAAAAAATAATTAAATGAAATTTGTTGCTTTGGCTGATATTAAAAAAATAAAAAAAAAGTTAAATTATTATAATATTAATGTTAAAAAAAGAATTACAATTAATTAGTTAAAGAGCTTGATAACCATAACTTACTTATTTTTAAGGGAAATGATTTTTGTGGATTGGACTATTAAATACAACATCGTGGTTTGGTTAAATTGTTTTTGAAAAAGAGCATTGTTGATTGGCTCTCCCTATTAATATATTGTTTAACTCTTTATAGGATTGAAATTCCACCTATTCAACCATCACTCTCGTTTCTTTTGTGTGGCACAACTCTTTGATTGTGTGTATTTGTATAATAATGTTGGATGCACCGGTATTGGTGCCTTGGAATTGCTTTTATGATGATAAATATTCCTCTCCTTTCTAACAATATATTCGACATTGGTGTTGTGGGGTGGTCTGCAATGGTTTAAAAATCCTTACATGTCATCATGTTTAAGCTAATAAGGCCAAGCACATGGAGTGTTGCTCCCTGATAACATATTACTTGATTAGTTGTGCACTAATATTCCACTTGCCCAACCTTCATCCCAATCCCCTTTGTGCAGTACAATTATGTGTGTGTGTGTGTGTGTACAATATTGTCATATACATCAGTGTTGATGCCTTGGAATTGCTTTCATGACTATAAAAAATTCATTCATCTCTTACAATGTATCCCACATTAGTGTCCAGGGCTAGTTGACATTGTTTTAAAAGTCCTTACATGCCATGATGCTTATAACAACAGGGGCACCCATAGTGGAGTGGCGCTCCCTACATATTGCTCGATTGTTTGCGGGATCGATATTCCACTTGGTCAACCTTCACCAAAATCCCCTTCATGTGGCACAACTCTATGGGTTGTACAACAAAGTCAGATGCATCTTTATTAGTGCCTTGGAATTGCTTCCACGATTATAAAACCTCTTATCCTCTTCTATCAAAATCACCTAAGATATACATCTAGATATAACTACTTATTCATATCTTTGGTAAATGACTTGGTACGCTACCATCATCATCACCAAAGTAGAACCTTATTGACAAGTTATCATATTTTAAAAAGCATAATCATTGGTTGATTTTACATGAGATACCACCTATGGTGTCTCAAGGTCATATTGTTGATCAAGTAACAATAAGTTTTGAAACTTTTCCTTATTAATCGTTTTGAATAAAAGCTTTCTTTTACTATCGATAATACAAGGCTATGTTCGAAGTGTCTATACACAAAAATGACGAGTTGTGCATGCAACCTCCATAACCACTAGAAAAATCTAAGTAAAACTTAAAAAACAATCTCTAGAATTGTCCATATATAGACATAGCTCTAGATTGGGAGAGCACAATACCATTGCATACATATAACCTTCCCTTTACAAAAACTCAAACAATCATGCAAGGTATCAACATGAGGTTGTGCATCTAAACTCGATAAACATCCCCCACAAATAATTGCCAATTACATGTGTGGGTAAGAACACATCCCCAAGATTGTAGCAAATAAAAGACAGTAGAATTCAAGAAAATGTAAACCTCAATGAAACACCACATTAATGAGCCAACAATTAGGGTAAGAGATTAGTTGGCACTTGAACCACTATATTTGCTTAGTGAACAGTGGAGGCAAAATACACATGCCAATTCTTGTTGATAAACAACACCTGCCAATAAAGGCACAAACCACGAGCTCCGTCACAACATGAAATGGGAAGCACCTAGAGCAACAATGAAGAGCCACACACTATCAAGAATATAACATAGGCCTAATGGAAAATCCCACTGCCATCAACATAAAATGTGAGATTAGGTGGGAGAAAGTGCCTCCCATATATATTTGTGGGGATATCTTGTTGCTAATAACAAATAGCATAGAAAATGTCGATACAAACCTCAAACCAAAACCCTTAAGCCAAACCACAATGACCATCCAATAAGAAACTAAACGATTATCCAAAGTGGTACCACTCCACTCTCCTCCACAACCCAATGACCTCCTTGTTTTACATGGCCACTAATAAGTTTTATTCATTTAGTTGGTGAAACCCAAGTAGGTTATGAGGCATGCACTGATGGGGTGAGAGGGAGGCAACATGTGCCTCTCGATCTTTCTTTGATAAATTTAAAAAAAAAATGACTTGATAGAAGCCATCTCCCTTTAATGATCTTCAAAATAAACTTAAGCAATACTAGGAACTCGAGATTACATATGTATAGAGATTGACCTCTAACTTAAACACCAAATCAAGATGTTTGATAGCATGCCCACTTACTTGCTCTTTTTCTCCTGTGTAGATGAAGATGTCACATACTTAAGCATGCTACATAGGTGGAACTCAAAAGGCTTGCAAATATAAATTCCTTTAACCAAAACACTAAACCGGGTGTTCAACGAAGTAACCACTTTCTTAATATTTTGTTTTTTTTTCCCCAAGGAAAACCAACCTTGTGGGGAAACCCAAGGGATGCCTCCCCGCATTCATGGATGTCATCGCTTGTAAACACTTTGGTATATATTAGACCAGTGCACCTTACCTAAGGGGATTCAAACCGGGCACTTATTGGGATGAAACTAGCCAAATCCCCAATACCATTGACAATAATTGGTTGAGTTAACCCCTAAACCTCACAAGGAAACCAAAGGGTTGCTTCCCACATTTGTGGATGACATCCCTCATAAACTTGTCGGTGTAGACTAGTGTAATTAACCCAGGGAACATGGCACGTGTTGGCAAGGAACTAACCAAATGCTTGGCAACATGGGCTACAATTAGTTGAGCGAACCCCTTATGCTACTTGAGATTTTATTCTTGTATAAGTGTGTGAATAGTATTCATGAGGTACAATGTGCTATATGGTAGTCATAGACGATACTATGCAATCTAAACAAAAAATACATATATATCCTTCTCTTGCCAAACCCACCATAATTCATGTTTCAAAAGATTAACATGGTAAAAACAATGTTAAACTCTTACTTACAAATGCAAAGCACAAACCATTTTTTTCATTGTTGTTCTCAGCACTAAAAACCAAGGGTAGAAAATCATTAGTCTAGGTGCATGGGTTTATGGTCGAGTTATTTGTTGGCTAGTTGAAATGTATAGTTGTTATGGTTATTGTTGCATTGGTTTTAGTGTTATTCTCTATCACAAGATGCTCCTTATAATCCCGTGGAAAAAAAGATGCTCCTTATAAATGTGTTTGAGCACTTAATATCTCTTAAGAGGTGGCAAGTTGTTCATTGTTTATGGTAATTATTACATTTGATTTGACATAATAGTCCAATTATTTGATCGATGAAACATATTATACATTTTGGTGGTAACTATATTTTGATGAGGAAAATATCACCATCCCTACTTAACCAACTAGTCAAATCTCCAGTGACAAAATCTATAACATGATTAAATTGCATTTTTTTTATCTTATTTAGTTTTAAAGTGTTCACCGTTTTTTTTTATAGTAAAAAGAAATACATTAGAGTCCAAGGAGCTTAGAAATAAATAGTTGATAATAAAAAACTCAAAAAAATTATAATGTTATTGTTAACATCTTTTTTCATAGAGGTTAATATAGTTTACGATTTTGATATTTTGCTTTGTGGACCTTTGTGATTGCTATGTATGTGATATCTTTAATAATTACAAATCTTATTAGTATAATGTCATAGTGTGTCATTCTATCTAATCAAATTTCCATCTAGTTTGAAAAAGCGATGAATGAATGTTCACTAATTCAATGATACATTAAAACAAAATGTGTGGTCACTTGGATACCTTTTAAGAGTATTTTGACACATCGTTGAAACAACTTTTTTGAAGCAAATAATTCATGTCATTAAACCCAGTGACAACACACTAAAAATATGTAATTAGTCAAAGCAAATAATCATTAACTACTATCATTAACCACACTAGTGGTCACTAACATTAATTTTAAGTTTTAACAACAAATTTAATATGCTAGATTACAAGTAATAATTCAAAGATATCATATTAATTAAATTGTAATTTAATGATAAATTAGTAAAAATTTCCACAACAAATTTAAAATCGATTCTAAATGCTTTATAACTAATTTTATCCAAAAACCCAAAACAGTGAATCTCATTTGTATCAACCCCACCTAAAAAAGAACTAAAACTTTCTTTTAAATTTATTCCAATATTCATCATTACACATTTCCACTTCAACATTTATTAAAAAAAAAAAAAAACATAACTTTCAATCTCGAAGATAAGTAGTAACTTTCAAGAATCTTACAAACACTAAAAAGTGTGAATGAACATATATATAATCCTCAACCTTATATTATCTTATAATCCCTTTAGCTAATCCCTTGGTACGAGGGTTACATTACTATGCTTCTATGCTTTTACGGGGAAAATATTCCAATGATGATGCAAGCAACCACATGGTTTGATATTGAATCTCCTATAAAAACTAGGAGAGGGAGAATATTCACGCAATCCATGGAGATATATGGGGTTTTATGTTAGGAAGTAATTGCTAATGGTAAAAGTATTTGGCTTGGTGTGATGGTAACTTTTCACAATTTCATAGAAATGGTTATTAATTTTAATATTATATTTTATTGAGTTTTTTTTATTTGAGATATATTTTTGTGTATATTTTGTTGGTAAATAGGATTTATATAATGTTAATATTATTTTAATATATGTAAATAGATTATTTAATATTTTTAAAGAAAAATTATCATTTGGTTAAAAAATAAATTAAGTTTTTTTATTGTGTTAAATATTAAATAGTTAAAGAATGCAGCTATATCAAAAAATAAAAAAAACAAAATACATTTTTAACTTGCAAAATCTTTTCATGTTTATTTATTTGTTTAAAAAAAATAAAAATTATTCACAAACAAAATGAAAATTAAGTATTTTAGGTGTAAGTAGCACTTTCATATAGGTCGTTCCCATTTTTCATCTAAATAGAAGGAAATTGTAAACATTCCCAGTTTTCATCTAAATAGAAGGAAATTGTAAACAACTAAGTTTTTAGCCCAAAAAGGTTAAAATAAATTGAGTGAGTGAAAGATTCTTCTCTACAAAACAAGATTGTTCACTAAATATGGTACACATAGAGAAAAATGAGTCTTATATATTCCCCCCATATTTCAAGTACAAAGCATGATGGCTTCCCAAGTCATTACCATATCAAAAAACAAAGACTTCAAAAAGTAAGAAGAAAGAACATAAGATCCATGTTTGGACTCAATTAGGGTCATCTAGCCTTCATATAAGTATTGGCCTTCTTTAGAAAGTGTGTTGGTCAAAGCATCGGGTTCCCTCAAAACATGTGTGAATGAGATGAAATCAAAGTTGGAGATAATCACTTTTACACCATCCCTCAAAGCACTACGAAAAACATTATGAAGTTAAGAGGTTTTAGTCATCCAATTTATTACCAAAGCAGAATCTCCAAAAATCTGAATTCTTGAAATTTCAACCAATGCACATTTCATAGTAACTTTAATGTCGTTAGTTTAGTTGAGTTGTTAGATCCAACACCTAATCCCGCTTTAATTTTTATATAATGATCATCCGATAACTACAAGATTCCTCCAACACTACTGACATTTCAACTGCTCTATAATGCATGTCAAAGAAACCCCAACAAAAGGATATGTCAATTTGAACCTCTTCAATCTGCCTTGGAATATTTTTATAGTAACATGGAATGTACTTCTCAACCATTGCATACGTTTGAGTACAAACTTTAAGATATGGAATAAACTTGCCTTAAAAATGTAAGGGTTTTGAGCCAACTAGGTACCCCACCAAACCAAGCATGGAAGAGCTTTGAACTTAGGCAATTTGTTTTTTTCATAAACCATGCTTGCAAACATCCTTCAACTGAATTGTGATGCCACACATTATCCACTCTTGTAAAATTTTCAACTTCCTTCTACAATGCCAATGCTTGTGAGTATGGTCAATGTATAAAGAGGTGTATAACTAATTCACAACCATCCTGCACATCACACAAATATTTAAACCTTGTTATTACTTAATTGCAACAGATCCCAAGTTAAAACCATATTCTCCAAAGCTAGCCAAAGGATAATTCTTTTTTTTTAGCCTTCAACTTCCATAAGTGCTTCCATCAATATCACAGATAATTTCTTATTGATTCAAACATACCTTTGTAACTCAATTTTACCTTGAATTCTTCCCCCATTTTATTATTTTATTTTTTCAATCCGATATTACCATTTTTAAGACAATTGTTATAATTATTCCAATCATTTACTTGGTTACCTTCTAGTCCTAAAGATTTAGCAGAGTGTCATCCTTGGTTCTGAATGCTAGTATTAACTTTGTTGCTACTTGAATCAATGTAAAGAAACTCCTTCAATGTACCAAGTCAATACAATCTTCAAATAGGAGAAACATGTCCTTGGAACCCAAAACAACATCAATGCCAAATCTCACTCTTTCCCTAGAGCCAAACTTCCAAGCAAGGAAATCCCTAATCACCGAGAAAGATATACCAATGCTTTCCATTGATTGGACACATTCATTGTAGATTTACTTGGATTTTTAATCCAATCGAGAAAAGAACCTGGAGCAATGTATTTATGTTCTAAAATATCTCTACATAAAACACCTTTTGTGGGACCTTTCAAAGATTTTTAGTTGCCAAATATAAACCATATACATGCACATTCTTTAATCCCCAACCTCCATTTTCTTTAGGCATACCAATCTTCTTCCATTTCACGAAAGGGATGTGCTAATTTTTACATTTTCCCAAACCAATGGAAAATGAAACATAACTTTCTGATAGCTCCTAAAACACCTTCATGGATAAAAACAAAAGAATGCCAAAAAACTGTGATTGCCTCTAGAACATATTTTACCAAAGTCGAACAACCATTTATCAATAGCCAACAATTAATCCAGTGGTTGATTCGAGGTTTTATTCTCTCTAATAACCAACCCTATTCATTTTTACCATATCCACTAGGTTTTAATAGGAAGCCTAAGCATTTAAACTCCTCTTGAAAGTTTATCACTCTAAAAGGAAGTCCAATGGTAACCTATGTTCATCATCAACCTCCAAACCATTGAAACAAATGGATGATTTTTGCAGATTACTCTTCAATATTATGGCATTTCCATACAAATTTAGATTTCCTTCAACTTATTAGATTATGTAAGATGTCATTTATAAATAACAAAACATCATCAACAAAGAGAAGATGTGTGAGAGAGCATGATCTTCCTATCTTCACCCATGAAATAACTCCAATTTTTTTGGCGCCCTTTATGGCCCTGCTAAGACCCTCTACGACCAACATGAAAAGTAATAGAGACAAAGGGCATCCTTGGTGTAGGCCATGAGAGGGTTGGAAAAACTATATCTCACATCTAAGAAAATAATCTTAAAGAAGAAAACTAAACATAAAAATAAATCTAAAAAAAGAAAATTAAACCTTGAAAAACCACTCAATCAACCATGAAACTTTTAATTATTTTTCACATTTAAAATGTACATTTGTCTATTTCTTTTTTAATTTTTTTTTTATCTTAATGGTTATTGTTCAAACAAATTTAATCATGCACCCGATCAAGAGAGACCCATTTAATGTGGAGTTTTAGGTTGAAATTTGATAAACACGAATGTAAATTTTTAACAATAATAATGTTTATATAAACCAAATATGTTAAAACATGTAAATAATTTTTCCACATTTAATATGTTAGTGTCCACATTCAATGCTTCAATATATTCTCTATATTATTAATTTAAATATATTTTATTTCAAATATAGATAGGCAAGTTTATGTTATGTATACATTCAATGTATTTAATATATTGTTTATATTTAATGTATTATTAATCTCACATACAAGAAAATGGATTTATGGATTTATGTATTCTTTTTGTGGATATAGAATGCGGTTTGTTTTAACGAATCTTATGTCACATTTTATGAGATTTTTTATTCATCATTGTTATATGTAGTTTATGTCACATTTTATGAGATTTTTTATTCATCATTGTTATATGTAGTTTGGGAGTGATTACATGTTATCATTAAAGTGTTATATTTTTTATGATGAGATTTGGTTTCACATTAATATTTTCTATAGCCACATGTGTATGTGTTGGGTGTGCGTGTGTTGATCAATACCATATAAAGAATAGTTGTAAGAAAAAGGTGTTTTTAAGGTGGAAATCCTCTCGTTAATGTGGTAGCGTCTTCTCTCACTTAGAGAATAATATAGTTGACCATTTTAGTGTCATGCCTCATAGGACTTCTTTAACTTATGGTTAATGTGAAGTTTGTGATCACAACCTATTACTACAATAATACATCTTTATGATAAAAATTCATTCCACATAAAGACTTCCTCTCCCCACTTTCACTGCAAACATGATCGTTATGTTCAACTACAAAAATATGAATGACCATAATTTTGAGAAGTCCCCATTACATGTCATAATTAGTTATTCCACGACATATCACCACAAAGGATCCACAAAACATATATGCTCTTCTAAATGATATTAATATTAAAATGAGGGAGGATACTATGACATTAAGCTAAAGACTTGGACCCAACGTTAAAATTTACATAGTTTTTGATGAACATAATATTTCATATAATACTCCAAAAAGATAGAGTGGGTGCATCACTATAAAAAAATGTCTCATGCGATAAATCTAAC
>ML796409.1:19253-32289 GCA_009831015.1 Picea engelmannii
GAATGCTAGTATTAACTTTGTTGCTACTTGAATCAATGTAAAGAAACTCCTTCAATGTACCAAGTCAATACAATCTTCAAATAGGAGAAACATGTCCTTGGAACCCAAAACAACATCAATGCCAAATCTCACTCTTTCCCTAGAGCCAAACTTCCAAGCAAGGAAATCCCTAATCACCGAGAAAGATATACCAATGCTTTCCATTGATTGGACACATTCATTGTAGATTTACTTGGATTTTTAATCCAATCGAGAAAAGAACCTGGAGCAATGTATTTATGTTCTAAAATATCTCTACATAAAACACCTTTTGTGGGACCTTTCAAAGATTTTTAGTTGCCAAATATAAACCATATACATGCACATTCTTTAATCCCCAACCTCCATTTTCTTTAGGCATACCAATCTTCTTCCATTTCACGAAAGGGATGTGCTAATTTTTACATTTTCCCAAACCAATGGAAAATGAAACATAACTTTCTGATAGCTCCTAAAACACCTTCATGGATAAAAACAAAAGAATGCCAAAAAACTGTGATTGCCTCTAGAACATATTTTACCAAAGTCGAACAACCATTTATCAATAGCCAACAATTAATCCAGTGGTTGATTCGAGGTTTTATTCTCTCTAATAACCAACCCTATTCATTTTTACCATATCCACTAGGTTTTAATAGGAAGCCTAAGCATTTAAACTCCTCTTGAAAGTTTATCACTCTAAAAGGAAGTCCAATGGTAACCTATGTTCATCATCAACCTCCAAACCATTGAAACAAATGGATGATTTTTGCAGATTACTCTTCAATATTATGGCATTTCCATACAAATTTAGATTTCCTTCAACTTATTAGATTATGTAAGATGTCATTTATAAATAACAAAACATCATCAACAAAGAGAAGATGTGTGAGAGAGCATGATCTTCCTATCTTCACCCATGAAATAACTCCAATTTTTTTGGCGCCCTTTATGGCCCTGCTAAGACCCTCTACGACCAACATGAAAAGTAATAGAGACAAAGGGCATCCTTGGTGTAGGCCATGAGAGGGTTGGAAAAACTATATCTCACATCTAAGAAAATAATCTTAAAGAAGAAAACTAAACATAAAAATAAATCTAAAAAAAGAAAATTAAACCTTGAAAAACCACTCAATCAACCATGAAACTTTTAATTATTTTTCACATTTAAAATGTACATTTGTCTATTTCTTTTTTAATTTTTTTTTTATCTTAATGGTTATTGTTCAAACAAATTTAATCATGCACCCGATCAAGAGAGACCCATTTAATGTGGAGTTTTAGGTTGAAATTTGATAAACACGAATGTAAATTTTTAACAATAATAATGTTTATATAAACCAAATATGTTAAAACATGTAAATAATTTTTCCACATTTAATATGTTAGTGTCCACATTCAATGCTTCAATATATTCTCTATATTATTAATTTAAATATATTTTATTTCAAATATAGATAGGCAAGTTTATGTTATGTATACATTCAATGTATTTAATATATTGTTTATATTTAATGTATTATTAATCTCACATACAAGAAAATGGATTTATGGATTTATGTATTCTTTTTGTGGATATAGAATGCGGTTTGTTTTAACGAATCTTATGTCACATTTTATGAGATTTTTTATTCATCATTGTTATATGTAGTTTATGTCACATTTTATGAGATTTTTTATTCATCATTGTTATATGTAGTTTGGGAGTGATTACATGTTATCATTAAAGTGTTATATTTTTTATGATGAGATTTGGTTTCACATTAATATTTTCTATAGCCACATGTGTATGTGTTGGGTGTGCGTGTGTTGATCAATACCATATAAAGAATAGTTGTAAGAAAAAGGTGTTTTTAAGGTGGAAATCCTCTCGTTAATGTGGTAGCGTCTTCTCTCACTTAGAGAATAATATAGTTGACCATTTTAGTGTCATGCCTCATAGGACTTCTTTAACTTATGGTTAATGTGAAGTTTGTGATCACAACCTATTACTACAATAATACATCTTTATGATAAAAATTCATTCCACATAAAGACTTCCTCTCCCCACTTTCACTGCAAACATGATCGTTATGTTCAACTACAAAAATATGAATGACCATAATTTTGAGAAGTCCCCATTACATGTCATAATTAGTTATTCCACGACATATCACCACAAAGGATCCACAAAACATATATGCTCTTCTAAATGATATTAATATTAAAATGAGGGAGGATACTATGACATTAAGCTAAAGACTTGGACCCAACGTTAAAATTTACATAGTTTTTGATGAACATAATATTTCATATAATACTCCAAAAAGATAGAGTGGGTGCATCACTATAAAAAAATGTCTCATGCGATAAATCTAACGTCCGTGACTTAAGAATTTCTCTTTTTTTTTTATAAGAAACCCTTTTGTTGACTAGAGAAGAGATTAATCACGCGAAACAAAATCTCATCGCAGGGATATGCCATTATAGCAAGATAACATCCACAAGTTAAATACAATGTACAAGGCATGACACCAGAATCACCAAGAATTTTAATCTCAGAGCAAGGGAGGATGATATCACATCTTCTTAGAGACTTGTACCTCAAAACAAGCTTTTGATGTGGGTAATGCTTTATTTATGTGATATCCGTAATTACAAGCTATCACTATAGTGACATGCTCCTATGATAAACTTCACCCCACATTAAGACTTTCATCTCCTCATTTTCCTTGCAAATATAACCACTATGTTCAACTACAAAAATAGGAAAGGATACAAATTTTGAGAGGTTCCCATTATAGGAATGTTAAATAGATCATGATAGGTTACCATTAAGGACCCACAAAACAAACATATACTTCTAAATTGTGTTAATATTAAAGTGAGAGAGGATACCATCACATTATTTAGGGGACTTGTGTGCCAAATTGATTTTCGAATTCAAAAAACTTTTAATAAATATGATACTCCATACATCACCCAAAAATCATATAGTGGGCACATCCTTGGAAAAAGAGTTTGATGTGGAAAATCTAACAATCATGACCTAAAAATTTGCCTTTTATTTACATGAAAATCATTTTTTTGACGAGAGAATAACACTATTAATGTTGGAACAATATCCGAACATAAGAATATGCCATTGTAGCAAGATGGTTTGTAATATCATAAAAAACAACTATAAGTCAAACATATCACATAATATTGGTATCAAACACTGCATTTTCTCGGTAGGGAACACCTTCTCTTGGCCCAAGACCAGGAGTGTTAATGTGGAACAAAATCTCAACATAAGGATATGCTAATGTAGCAAGATAGTTTATAACATCACATATAGAACAACCGCTACTTAGAGATAGCGCACAATGCTAATATCGAAGATTGCCTTTTCTTTATAGAAAATCTTTTTTCTTGGCTCGAAAAGAGGAGTATTAATTGCGTCAAAATGTGCTTTTTATAGTGTAGTATGGGGGGATTTGTAACATGGCGTAATGGTGACATAGCTTTCTAAGTTGACAAACATAATAGTCAAAACAAATCAATAGAAAAAGTAGTGATTTTAGTATGTTAATTTTTTTTTTTTTGTAAGTTAGAAGTATTATATATAAAAGGCCTTCAAAAACCAAAATAGAGGTACAAAATACAAAGATTAGCCGTACTGTAGTTACTGGACTGCCCCAACAGAGGGGAAACCAGTCCAACCAGCAGGGGAGTCAAACATAGGTAGTGTAATAGTCTAAGGAAACAATCTCAAATTGACTGGACAACAACTAAAAAGAGAAACTATTGAAACTTGAAGTGCCCCTATGGGCTTAGACATTTAGCAAATAACCCGGCCAGGTGGCGTGGATGGCCTTGGACCAAGGTTCCTCCTCGACATATGTCACTTGATTTGCCCACTGCATTCCAGCTTCCACGCTGCTCTCGGCTCTGTCGGCATTTGGCGAGGTGTCCTGCAGCGCACGCCGTGCTATGTCCACCTCCACGGCCAAGTCCACATGCTTGGCTTGCTCCATCCCATTCCCTGCGGATCGCTGCGTCTGGGCGTTTCCTTCATTGGTCGCTACACAGGGTTCCTCTGCATAAGCCGCCCCTGCTGGGTCCGAGGGGAAAGCCTCTTGAAGGGCGGAAAAGAGTTGAAGAAGGACCGCGACTTTTCCATCCGTGGCTTGCAGATGGAATTGAAGGTCCTCCACCCCCTGACGGAGTTCGAAGACCAAACCAAAGAGAATAGCGAGGCTTTCTCTCAGCTGCGTGTCGAAGAAAGAGTCAGAGGATTGGTTCTCGGTGTTCCGAGGCTTGCGAGGAGGAGGTGGCGCTCCCACGGTCTTCCTTGAGGAATCAATAACTGGTGCAAGGGGAGGCTCGACCGTTGGGGGGACAAGAAGGTGTCGCGAAGAGGAACACGACGGCCTGGAGATGATAGCTAAGCAATCAAACTGCGAAACAGGTGGAGCAGGGGAGGCAGGAAGAATTGGCTCGGGCTGGAGGGATGGGGAGGAACAAGTGGAAGGCGATTCAGGGGGCGAGACAGAAGGTCGACGAGGTTTCCATGGAGAGCTTCTTCGCGGCCGCCCCCTTGGGCGCGGCATGAGGTTCGTCGCGTGAAAGCTAAAGGAAACCAGGTGCAACAGGCAGAGGTAGAGTGCCTGGAGTCTAACAGGGGCTACAAATGTCATGAAGGTTTGGGTTAAATCAGGCCATGGCAGCAGAGGGGGGAGCCAGTCGGGTCACGGGCGGAGACGAGAGGCAGACACAAGCAACCAGGCCATGGAATGAATCATGAAAGGAGAAGGAAGCTCCATAATTAAGCTGCTGCGACGTCGTAATGGCGATTTAATGCAAGATCGGGGTGGCGGGCGATGGCACGAGCTCGTCACATGGCTCCATGCCTCGTTGGCCGATCCGTTCCTCCTCCTCTCGCCAGGTGTTCCGCACTAGCACCCCATCCGGGGGGATTTTAGTATGTTAATTTTAATACAAAATAAATGTATATATAAAATATGAAAATAGAACGTATATAGATCCATCTTAATCTCATAGTTATCAAAGCTTCAAGAGTCCTTGGAAGTGGTAATTTTTCCTTAAAATTTTGTACTCTAATAAAGGTTTGTATTTTTAGAGATTTGATCTTTCTCTATGCTTGACAGTTGTGGGTTAACTTGGACATATATTCCATCTTAACTTGAGAAGAGAAGTATTAATGTGGAATGTAATCTCAAACTAAGGACACGCTGATATATCAAATAGCTTGTAACATCACATTCCCTTTTCTTTATAGGAAATCCCATTTTTTTTGATTTGAGAAGAATTTGAACTTGTAACTTTGAAAGTCAAAGCAAAGCCTTAAATGCAGTGCACTAATCAACTAAACCAATACCTTGTAGGGGTATATTTAAGGATGGAAATTCATCTCAAAATATAGAAACTTAGGCGAAAATTACTAGTCCTTAATATGAAAACTATAAAATGATTGGTGATATTTTTGTAAAAATAATCAAATTTCTAAGTATTTTATATAGTTTTTTTTTTTAATAAAATTTGGATTATTTTTAAGGTAAAATAATTTAATTCTATAGAATTTGGAAGAATCATTTATAGAAAAAATGGAAGTTGGTAATTATTTTTGGGAAAAAGCATGGAAAATTAGTCCATGGACCAAATTTAGCTCCTAAAATTTTCCCTCAAGATGAGTATTAACATGAAACAAAATCCCAACATAAAAACATATCATTATAACGAGATACCTTGTAAATTTACATTAATAACAATTATAAACCACAAAATAAATGATAATAAAATTGTTAGAAATCATCTAAACATTATACGATTTAGATTTTTTCTAACAATCATCACCATAATTTGACTATATAATGTTTTATCAAATTACAAAATTTCATTACTAAAATTACATTTTTTAATGGATATATGAGTTTACTACACTCAAAACCCATAGAATATACAATCTCAATAGTTGGTAACTGGAATTTCAACAAATTTTCTTATTTTTTATCAAATTTTATAAAAAGTATGAAAAAAATTTAAATCAAATAATAACATATGTTTGGACAAAGCTAAAATATTATCAATGTTAATATTGAATAAAAAATGCAGGGACATATACCCCAAAGTCGGCCTCTTAATCAAGCGGAAATCTCCTTTAAATCATTTTCGTCTGCCGCCGAGTCCCGAGTCCCGACCACTGAAACGTATGGGATTTCTCAGGTGGAAACACCAAAGGCAAGGTGAGAGTTGACACTGGGTAGCACACCCTAAACTTAATCTTAGTTAACCAAACCCAACCCCGGTTAGCGGAATCAGCTTGACATCCGTCGACAAACAGAACCTCTGCCTCGCCGTCGATTTCGCGACGAGTCACCGTCTATGGAGGTTAACCTGACGAGGGGGCCCGGGTTAAGTCCAACCGCGGTCAAGTTAAAGTAGGCTCGGCGGAGTCGTCTCTGAGAATTTGCCGACGGAACTCAAAAGGAGAAGAGAGAAAAGAGGAGAGCAGTAAGAAGGAGGAGGAGGACAAACATTCGGAGAGAAAATTGGGAGCAGTTCGAGAGCTCGTGGCGACGAAATAACCATCGGGAAGCTGCCATTCCTGTCGAATTCCGGGTACCCAGCTCCAATTACAGGCCCTCAGTTATCTTCGGAGGTGCAGTGATGGCTTATTTATATCACTTGGAGTTTTGTTTCCTGAATTAGGGTTTGCAGGTTTTGATTTATTGTCCCAAATTAGGGTTATTGAATTGGGATAGATTAAAGTCCTGAAGGATTTCAATGGAATTGGATTGGATTTAATGGAATTGTGATGGGGTAGGTAATTGAAGGAGGGTGGATGGATATTTTTCTGAGATCCCTTGGGGTTTTATGTGGGTTTTATTTATTGAATCCATGGCATTAAGGGGTTTGGTGGCCCTGGTCTGAGAGGGAGGAGGGTGGGGGTCGTCTGTTTGTTTCTGTGCGAGAGAGAGCGATGAACAGGGGCGGTAGCACAGTTCCCAGCAGCGAGAATGTAGTGGATCTTCAGCAAGCTGGGGATTGTTCTCCTTCAAAACCCAAGTGGAAGCCCGGTGCATTAGTATTCAAGGCCTATGCTTCGTCCACAGGTGCTGTCAACAGGTCGCCCAATGGAGGAACCATGAACAGGCCGGGCGCGCTGCGAGTCATTGTTGCTAAGCCAGTGAGTAAATCTATTCAAACTTTCGCTACTGTCCTCTTTGCTCTGTGAATTGTGGTGTTGCCCTATTGATTTCTAATTCGAGGTGCTTGTCAAGGCTGGGCTGCAGCAAAAGCTTTTTCTTTAATTGAGTTAGATAGGGACATTAACAGGGAAAGAAATGAAATATCATTTTCCCGTATTACCTGCTTATTCAGAGTCATTCATCTATGGTCAATATCCCATGCTTATTCAGAATCATTCATTTATGACCAATATCCATGCTTATTCAGAGTCATTCATCTATGACGAATATCCCATGAGCGTTATCCACTAATGAGTTTGGATAGTCCACTTAGCACTCATTGCATCATGTGCAAGGAAGTCCTCGTTACAAAGTTTTTTCTATCTATACTGTTATTCAAAATGTTTACATTGCGTGAGTCCTCTGGATCATGCAAATCAAAATTTTTACCAATCAATTGATTTTGAATGATTCATAACGGCAGCAAATATACTACACTTTTCAATCACATGGAGTCTTTTGCGGTATTGACTTTTTGATATTACAGTCTCGTTGTCCTGTTCAAAAACCAGGACCACACTAACCATCCGAGCTGTACCATGGACAGCATGCCGAAAATGAACAAGAAAATACAATGGTCTGATAACTTTAGCAATAGCCATACAACCAACAACCAGCGAATCACCTCTTTTTCTATACAAAAGGTGCCTATATATACACGTCTTTAACTAATCCTAAGACACAGTCAAATTTGATTACTAAGATAAGGACGGCACCTAACAGGTTGACTTACAATAAATATCTGCTACTTTACAAATCGTTTTTTCTAACAAGGGGTAAAAACCCCTTCAATATATAGCTGACCCCTTTCGCTAAAGGCAGCATCCAGGGCGCCTTGTCCAAAAAAAAGTGCCTGCAAAAAGTGTTCAAAACAACAAGCCGGTCCCAAACTTAGATGATTCACGTGCTTTGCTGTGTACTGCTCTTTATTGTCCTAATGGCATGTCTGTGTGTATCTTCCAGCGGGGAATTCTCTTTCTCATAATTCTTTGTCCCAAGGTCCTGTCGGATTATTTCCATCGGTTTTCTCTTCTAGCTTATCCATCTTGGGCTCATTTCCTCCTCCTTGCACATTGTCGCCTGCTTGTTTGTGGCCCTGGTCCTAACTGACATCTGACAATTATTGTCCTTATCTTTCTCTGGGCCTTCCTCTACCTCTCTACTAACTGATGATTCTGTCTCTTCTTTGTTTTTGCTCCTTGTAACTCTGGAAAGTGCGGACCTGGTTGTCTATCACCTTGCAAAGCTTATTGTAACTTTCTTTGAACCAAGAACATTCCTAGATTAAGTGCAAACCAGGTAATGCTTAAGCTGTTTTGATTTTTGAATATGAATAGATAATTTGAAAATACCCTTTTTTGTCACGGGTTTGAATGGGCACTGGGCAGTGAGATCAACGCACATTTGCTTAAGGAGTATGATGAGCTTATTCTATATTGAAATGGAAGCATTATAATGTATCACTTTCAAATGTTTGATTGTGGTTTTAGTCTTTAGCTTTTAACCCTTAATTTTGTGTTTCATTTGCTTCCACAGGATATTCCATTTTCAGTAGTGATATCCTTGTGGTCATAGTTTTAACCTCAGATGTCACCCTTCCATCATACAGGTTCTGTTATCACCATTGAGAGCTTAGCTTGATGCTCTCAATTTGAAAATATCTTCCTTGTGCGGGTTGCGCTGGGCAGAAAATCAATGCGCTTTTCCCTGCTTAATGAGATGTATAAAATTACATACTGACAGGATAATATCACCAGCAATTGCCGACAACTGGTCATATTTTTAACTTTTTTCCACTTCACTTTCTCACTCTTTATTGTTGTCATTCAATATTGGTCATGACTTTGACCTCTCGTGCCATCCCACATCTTACATATAAGATAAAATGAAATAAGTATATTAATGTCTGACAAATGACGATAAGAGTTTTGACTAGAAGAGTACATCAGAGATAAGGTACAATGTGGGAGTGCAAAGGCATCTCCTAGATTGAAAGCAAGAAATGTGTCACAGCTCCAACCTGTGGTACTAGTCTGGTTGCATAAAGAGCACAAGGCCTGACTGTAGATATGGATACAAGTTCGGATATAGAAATTTGATGCTATCACCTAATGGTGCTCTTTCGTTTCCATCTTGGCTGAAGGAGACGATACTCAGATTGAATGGGGGAATGACATTACCTAATTCTCTTAGGTAAACAAATATTTAAAATAACTTTTATTTTCTTAATGTTGTTCTGCGATTCGTTCTAAACTAAATGATATATTATTCAGATTGTGGTTAGGAGACGTAGCTAATGGTTTTGGGCAACAAAATTCTCAAAGAACTTTCTTATATACAAGGATTTGACTGATTAATGATGTCAGCAAACTTACCTCAGGTTGAGCGTTCTGAAACTATAATTTATGTTATGTATAAGAAATGGTCTTGTAAAACTTAACCTTTAATTATGATTGTGAAACTACCCTCTAGCCTGGGATGCTGATTATATCTCCTACAGTCCTACTTAAATATCATATTTTGATTTCCTCTTTGAACATCCAGACTTCACTTGAGTGCCTGCTTTAGTGTTTTACTGCTGCAATGTTAACTTTTAGTTGTTTAGATGCAAGTAAGAATTATTTGACCTGACTACAGTAAGTACCAAGTGTTCAATGGAAATGATATGATATAATCAGATCGTTTTTGGACTATAAAGGGATCATTGGATATGGTTGAAAATAATGATTTCTAACTATGACAGAACTACAGGCGTAAACTGTAAAATCTATAAGTTTACATTTATACCCTTCTTTAGTATTTCATCACCATAGTTAAATAATTGGAGCTCATGCAGGAAAGTTAAATTGGGCTGTTGAGAATTGGAGCATAAAATTTTATATTTGGTAGACCACATAAACTGCATAAGGAGTAAAGAATATCAGGTCCAGGCAGTTTGTTTCAACTCAATTTCCAGTCTTTTAGAAATTATTTTGTAGTCAATACTGGTGAGGCTATTGTATCGTCAGTAGACTATCCTTGGAATTGAACCTTTTTTGACCAAATGGAACTATTTTATATCTTTGTGGACACCCCAAGATAATTACTTTTCCTATTTTGTGTTGTATATGGTATGGATCTGTTATTCCGAGGGCTCATTCTGACTTCCAAATAGCTTGTAAATTTATTGAGCTTATTGTAGCTTCTCTTTGATTGATTCGAACTCATTGCAGAGCTTGTTACCATCTCTGTTGAGTTAACACAAGGTAAAAAGGAACTGTTACAAGGTTTGAGCTTGAGTTTTATGCTTTTATGAATGCTTTTTGAGCATAGAAAGTCATAATTGATCTTTGGTTCTTTCAATGACAAAGTTATCCAATTGGAGCATAAAAATCATGTCAAGCAGTATTGTGTAGGCTTGAAAGTTAAGTTCAGTACATCTACCAGAGTAGTCATTTGGGACCTAGTTTTGTCTCTTAAGAAGTATATGCTATGTTACCAGATCCGTCGACCACAGGGGACAGATTCGTGGACCCCCGGATTGGATCCGGATTTGGATCTGCGCCTGGATCCACCAAGGATCTGTTTCATAAATGTTTCAAATCCAAGGAAGTCGTGGTCCAGGGGTTTGCTAAATTGTAAGTGTGCCTTCCAGTACTGGGCATCATGTGTTTCAAATCCAAGGAGGTCGCGGCCCGTGGGTTTGCTAAACTATAAGTGTGCCTTCCAGTGCTGTGCCTCACGGGTTTCAAATCCAAGGAAGTCGCGGCCTGTGGGTTTTCTAAACTGTAAGTGTGCCTTCTAGTACAGTAAATCCATTTCATATTGTAAGTCACGACTCACGGGTTTGCATAATCTGAACCTCGAAATTCAAATCTAGTCCTCTCAAAGTATTGAATTGAGGACTGATGTGTTAATTTCAAAGATGCGAAGGACAAGAGGGTCGCAATGTGGAGGATTGATGAGTTACGATGAATGTGGAAGAGGGTTGCGCCAAGTGAGCATAGCATATGGTTATTAAAATGTGTATATATATATTAATTATAATTTATATATTATAATCTCATACTTTTTAAGTTAGATTTTGTATTTAGCCCGGTGGGTTAGCTCGAGTGGATGAGTGCTGTGGTTATAAAGCAAGAGGTTTTGGGGTCAAGTCCTTGGCCAGATATATTGTAGAGATTGTTGGGCCTCACTCGATGTCCCCATCAGGTTAGGCCTTGCAAACAGGGCCGACGGTTTACCCCCGTTTAACATCCATGAATCATGGGGAAGTACTCGGAGGGTTTTCCGCAAGGGTTTCCTTGGAAAAAATAGGTTAAATTTTATATTTATACTATGATGTATATGTTGAAAACTGATAAATCAGACACTGAGATTAAATGCCAATAATTCACTTAAAACATAAATTTATACATGCTGTTATAAATTTCAGAATTATGTAGTTTACCTACAGCTGAGTTATAACATCATAAATCACAATGGAAACATACAGAAAACAAGCACAAAATTATACAAGACAACAAATGTACCCTGGAAACCCCTGTGTGGGGAAAAACAGCAAAGTAGGGCTTTTATTGAGGCTTCAGAGGAAAGATTACAGCAATAAAAATATTCAGTAATTCTTACAGAAAAGTTCAGCCCTTTCTATCAGCTGTACGGCCTGCTGAACTTGGACTTTTTTCTCAGCAGTACGGCCCAGCAATCTCTGCTGCACGGCCTCTGAATTTCTCCCTCTGTTGACTGCAGTTTGGTCTGAGAATTTTGGCCTCTGTAGGCTGCTGTACGGCCTGCTCAGAAATGGCCCTTTGCTTGCTGAAATATATGGCATGTTATGGCCTAGTATGCTCCAGCTTGAATGGCCTCCTCTGCTGCAAAAGATCAGCCTCTGCAAGCTGCCCAAGTAAGCCCTGAAATCACCCCTCAGTTGGCTGTTCAAATTACTCAGCCAGTGGCCCTCTTTCCTCAGCCTCAAGCTCTCTCCTTCAGCTCACTTGCAAACACACAAATGAGCAATGTGTGTGTCCTCTCACCCTCAGCTTCCTTTTATCTCCCTAGCAGTCACTTTCCTTGCTTTGAATTGTGTGCTAATTCAGCCTCCAAGGCTTCTAGATGGTGGGCCCCCTTTGGTTGGACCCCACAGCCCACTCACAAGGCTCATGAGGTGTGCCCCACTTGCTAGGGACCCACCAACCACTAACTAGAGCACCCCCTCTCTCCATGGGCCCCACAATCCACTCAAAAGCAAAAATTTTGCTGCAAGCCTAAGTTAGACTTAGGCTGAGATAACAATGCTGATCTGGGCCTTAGTGTGTCCATCAGCTGGCCTAGGACACTTAGGCACAACTTGTTAATTATATTGTGATATTCAGATCTGATTGATTTTTAAAATTTAGCACTGTACTTAAATTCAAACTTTAAAACTGAAGCTCAAATTCACCATTATAGAAGCACAATAATAAACTTTGCATCCACAAGTACACAAAGATTTACCTTGGGGAAAACCAATTGGAAAAACCCCATCAACAAATGATCTTTTCTTATTAGCGAATAGCTGAGCTAGGAGCAGATACAATAGGCTGTTAGGCTCTTACACATACCATGAGGGTTTGCTTATGAACTCACCGAAACCGTGACAGATCCCAAGTGATCTCTTGAGTATATGTGACCTCTAGACGTTAGAATGGCAGCTTGCATGTGCTGCTCTTTTGCAGAAGATCACCTTCTCTTTTGGAACACTAAAGCCCTGTTACAAAAACCTTGATCTCTTCCTCTATGTGACAAAAAAAGAATAAGCATTTGCTACA
>ML796409.1:45590-67937 GCA_009831015.1 Picea engelmannii
GAGCTAAAAAACTAACACTCCCTCTTAGCGAGGGAGGTGTTTCCATCAGGATTGATCTCTGATCCAATCCAAATCTGCTGTTGCTGCCTTAGCTGCTCCCTCTGAATCGTAAGATCCACCTGCTACTTTTGGGTCACTCTGATCTGATATGCTGTTCTACTCATCCATCAGTGTCATGTCATACAAGCTGACAGTCCCTGACACTGATCTTTGGTCCAAGCTCCCTCTGGACCCACCTACAGGCTGTCCCAACAACATGTACATCATACCTTTCTTGATGCCAAGCCTCACTGCTGCATCCAAGGCCGCTCCCTCTGCACATAGGAGTACCTGTCCATCCACAAACATCATTGTATACCCCATATTTGCCAGAGCTGATACATAGATCAAGTTAACCCTTAGCTCTGGTAAATACATCATCCCATCCATCTTTTGGAGACACTCCTGACTCTATATAGAATCTGACACATCCAACACTCTTTACTGCATGCATAGTGTGCACCCTACTTTGCACATGCATGTATGAGTCCGTTTCCGAAACACTAAGGAACATCGACCTCTGGTCAGATGATCCACTGTCCACGAACCGTGCCCCACTGTCCTCCAATTCAGCCAATCTGTTGTTGCTAGAAAGAGTGGCCACCAAAGAAAATTTGTCATCGAATATTTCTGCAAACGCATCCATCTCATCAGATGCTGTGGCTGCTACCTCCGACTCCTTCTTCTTCTTGGTGGGACACTGGCTGGCATAGTGGCCAGTCTTGTGACATGCAAAGCATCTCACTTTGCTCATGTCCCCGTAGCCTCTTGCTCCACTGCTCTTCTTTGCATGAAGAGTTACATTCTCCTCCTCACTCTTTGGCTGGCTAGCCTGAGTGGCATCAAGTCTCAGCTCCTCCTGGGTGAAGTCATCCCACAATCTCTCCCAATCAGGGACCTTCTCTCGAGCCACCACTCCATGGACAAAAACTTCCCACTGCTTGGTGAAGCCATTCAAGGCTGTCCTCACCAATTCAGTCTCATCCATTGCTTCTCCTACAACTGCCAGTTCATCTCTGATCTAAGTGAACTTTGTGAGGTAAGTGACCACCGACTTTCCCTTGGCCATTTTTGTGCTTCTCAGCTTCTCTCCGAGCACCACCTTCCTGCTCTAGTTGTCAGACTGGTATAGCTTTACCAAGGCCTCCCACATGTCCTTCGATGTCTTCTTGCCAGACAAATGTGGAATAATGTGGTCTTTGACACCATCCACAAGTATCCTCCTGGCCTTGACATCCTTCTTGGTATGGGCTGCTAGCTGTACTGGATCAGCTGGGGCTGCCACTTTGCTTTGAGCAATTTCCAGCAGCTCATTCCCCTCCAGCACCATGCTGGTACGCTCCATCCAAGGACAAAAATTTGAGGCTCCATCCAGCCTGTTCTCAAACCTTAAGCCTGCACTATCCATTTGAGTTTGCTGCCCTGTTTTCCACACACCTACTGGTCCCACGTCCCACTTGCTGATTTATCCTTTCTGGTCTGCATAGCAAGTACATTGGCTGTCCTGTACTCAGAGGCTATGCTCTGATACCATGTTGAAATTTGATAACTCAGACACTGAGATTAAATGCCAATAATTCACTTAAAACAAAAATTTATACATGCTGTTATAAATTTCAGAATTTGCAGTTTACCTACAGCTGAGTTATAACATCAGAAATCACAGCAGAAACATACAGAAAACAGGCACGAAATTATACAAGACATCAGATGTACCCTGGAAACCCCAGTGTGGGGAAAGCCAGCAAAGGAGGGCTTTTATTGAGGCTTCAGAGGAAAGATTACAGCAACAGAAATATTCAGTAATTCTTACAAAAAAGTGCAGCCCTTTCTATCAGTTGTATGGCCCAGCTAAACCTAGCCGTATGGCCTACTGAACTTGGACTCTTTTCTCAGCAATACGGCCCAACAATCTCTGTTGTACGGCCTCTGAATTTCTCCCTCTGTTGACTGCAGTTTGGCCTGAGAATTTCGGCCTCTGTAGGCTGTTGTATGGCCTGCCCAGAAATGGCCCTTTGCTTGCTGAAATACACGGCCTGTTATGGCCCAGTATGCTCCAGCTTGAATGGCCTCCCCTGCTGCAAATGATCAACCTTTGCAAGCTGCCCAAGTAGCCTTGAAATCACCCCTCAGCTGGCTGTTCAAATTACTCAGCCAATCGCCCTCTTTCCTCAGCCTCAAGCTCTCTCCTTCATCTCACTTGCAAACACACAAATGAGCAATGTGTGTGTCCTCTCACCTTCAGCCTCCTTTTATCTCCCTGGCAGTCACCTTCCTTGCTTTGAGTTGTGTGACAATTCAGCCTCCAAGGCTTCTAGATGGTGTGCCCCCCTTGGCTAGACCCCACAGCCCACTCACAAGGCTCATGAGGTGCGCCCCACTTGCTAGGGACCCACCAACCACTAACTAGAGCGCCCCCTCTCTACATGGGCCCCACTCAAAAGCAAAAAAATTGCTGCAAGCCTAAGTTAGACTTAGGCTGAGATAATAAGGATGATCTGGGCATCAGTGTGTCCATAAGCTGGCCTAGGACACTTAGGCACAGCTGAGACACCTCACGAGCTAAAAAACTAATAGTATATTTAATATACTAAAGTATAAATTAAAAGTTATAAATTTATAGATATTTACAAAATGTGATATACTAATCTATTTTATATAAGTATTATATATTTAAAATGTATATATATGACACCTTTTATATATTTAAAAATATTAATACATAAGTGTTATATTTTTAAAATGTATATATATTATATATTTCAATTTTTTTTTGTTGGCTATACTATCCTTCCTCTGAGACTGGCGTGTGGCTGAGATGCCACGACCCAGGGGCATCTAAGCCGTCAAAATCACCCGGGGATCGCACCCGGCCTGGACTGCACCAGCCCTCAACATGGCTGGATTTAAGGTGTTGTCCCCAGGGGGTTTTGAACCGGTGACTTTCACTTACGAAGTGCCTTAACAACGCATTCCCTCACTGACTGCTCTAGACCTCGGGGACATGTTATTTCAAATTATTAATACATAAGTATTATATATTTAAAATATGTATATATGATAATATGTCATATATTTAAAATTTTATATTTAATTTTTTTTTATTTGAGTTAATTTTTACAAATTATAAAAATTTTAATTGGCTAAGAGCTCGTTTTCCTCGAGAGTAAGGGATTAGGTTAATGGCCCAAGAGTTAGAGGCATCTGGCAGGATTGGAATTCTGCCCCCTTACATACCACCAGTGGGTTATTTCAGGTGGCCAGGTTTTGTCTACACATAATGTTGTAGCTACATTTAGGGATCTTCAGATTGTATCAACAGAGGTTAGGCCAGTGGCCATGTGTATTATAGCCTCTCTCTCTCTCTCTCTCTATATATATATATATATAGATAGATAGATAGTTTGTACCTGCCGTTTCCGGATCCTGGCTTTTCAAAAATCTGACGGATCTGTATCCAAATCTTGGTAACATATAGTATATGGCATGCTATCCAATGTAGATATTTTTGACTAAATTTGATTGACCTCTTCAAAGTGGATAATATTATTTTGAAATTAACTGGCAATTGTTTTTTTTCCATCAAAAGTTATGAAATCAGCAGCACAGATAAAAATAATGTTTATATTTATATGCTAATTGGGAGCATCATTGTCCCAAAGTTAATAATTTGTATCACATGGTTTCAACTCATATCACATGCAACATGGTGTATTTTTAGGTAAGTTATAATTTGTATCAAACATGATTTACAAGTGGTACAAAATAGAGGGGTCCAATTGGCTCCCCTCCATTTGACATGTTTTTGCTAGATCTAGATGGGTCTCTGGTTATTTATGACAAAGTCTTATTCAATTATAAAACTGATACTGATATAGACCTTATTCATTATTATCATTAAGACCAGTGTTACCAAGCAGAGTCACGATCTTAACTATAAACAAAGTGAAAGTCTAAACCTGATACACAAAACTCAAACCAGTAGTGTCGTCTTCTCTCCCTCATTGTTGCTGTTAGATTTCTTCTAACCACTTCTTTCACTGGTTTAGATTTTCTGCTTTATGCCAAGTTGTTGAAACAGGAATTCCTGTGTATAGTAAATATTTCCACTTATTTCCATCTTCTCAATCCTATCTAGCACTTCCTTGTTGCCGACAGTGCATTTTCCTTCACCCAAGTCTTCCTTTATATGATCTAGAATGTATTCTGCAAACTTGTGTTCACCATCCACAAAATGATTCAAGAAGTCCTCTGCTATCCTGGCCAGCATGCCCTTGACATGCTGGTTCATTTTGATGGCCACTTTGTAAACTGATTTTCTTCTATGGGTATGGCTTGGATCCTCCAGAAAAAAACCAACTTCTCTTCTTCTTTTGTTTCTTGAGGATTCTCGTTTTTCCTACTCTGCCCCTTCCATTGTTCACTGTTCTTTTTGTTTCCTGGCTGCTGGAGGATGTTGTGCTTGAGATTCTTCCCTCATCTTCTCATCTACCTGCTCTTATTTCAAGCGCAGTCGCCCTCTCCTTACAGCTGTCTGTTTTGCCTCTCCATTTCTTGCTTTACCTTGCCCCTTCTTTCTTCCATTTCTGTTCTTTCTGATACCTTCCTCTGTCTGCCCTTACGAAATCTACGCTGCAATGTCTCCTCAATTGTTCGCGACGTCGCTAATTTCACATTCCCTCCTCATCATAGTTTGTCTGCGTCTTTTAGAAAAAATTACGAAGTTTCGTGTCCAGAGGTGGTTGATTCCTCCCCTTCTACACAGCTAGGGTTGTTTTGCATCTTTCACTACATTAATGCTTTAGATGTGCTGTCCTTCCCTGCAGCATCATGGCGGGGGAAGGTTCATTTGTCGCCCTTCATGAGATTTCTTGTGTGGTCATCACATTTTGTTCTGTTATCCATTGGTTTAGATCTCCTATTATACGATACAGTCTAACCTGTTCATTTTTAGGTTGGCACCACAATCCATTCAGATTGTCCTAGGCATTACTGCCACAATACATGTAATACAATGTTGCCAAGGCATCTTCTCTCATAATTTAATACCTTTAGTACAATTAGGATCTTGTCAGAATAATTATAGTGATTCTCTGTATGCCATGATTTGGATTTGAAGATCAGATTTGTCATTGAATCAATTTTCTTGTGAGCGCATGCATATCTGATGATGTGGTATCACTAATACATCAGTGAAGTTTGAGAAAATGGCCATGTTTAATGCTTAAAGTATTTATCAGTTTGCACCAATTGCCGACATGGATCTAGTTGGACTTAATTAACCTAAAATATTTGAATTTTTTCCCCAATTAAATATAATTGGAAAATACATGTAAACAGAAATTTAATCCAATGGCCGGACTGCAAGTGGAGATTTTTAGAGGGGTGGATGTTAAGGGGTAATTGTTTAGTATAAAGAATAGGATTATATGGACGATGCCAACGATTTGAATAGGATTATAACAGCATGCTTGAAATTTTGTATTGTTCTTTTAATTAAATGCCCAAAAAAGTGTCATGCATTGTTCATATTTTGCTTGGTTTAGTATTCAACTCATAAGCTATACATGCTTTTTAGGATGCATTGATTGGATTGACAAGATTCATCTGTGTATAGTTGGGATACCTCTGCTGTCTTATTATCAATTATCTCCTTCATATTTTGCTTGGTTTAGTATCCGACTTCGTATGCTTTTCAGAATGCATTGATTGGATTGACAATATTTGTCTGTGCATAGTTGGCATACCTGTGTTGTTACCTCCTGCATAAATGATATCAACAGTAGCCATCCTAAAAGTACTTACTCGGATTGCTTAAGAATGTCACAAAGATGATCGTGGATATTTATATATTTTCAAGGCGCATTTAAGGTGATGGAATTTTAAAATTTTCTTTTTAACTTTTAAAAAGTGATACTTTAATATTTTAGAACAATACAAGGGAAATAGTTTTTTAAGAGGGCACAACATCAAACACAAATGTTTCTTCACAGATTGGACATCACCATGATGTTTTGTACTGAGAAGATTGCAACTCAAGGCAGCCATTTTGTAGAGAAGGGGAGCAATCAAACTTGACCCCTAGCCATCTCTGTGATTAATTGGGTGCATATACTTCCCATAGATACCACGACCATTGTTGCATTGGGGTTCTTGGTGCTACCCTTGTTTCTTCATTTTTTTGTCACTCTGTTTTCTCAAACAACCCCACTTAGCACATTTTGGAGATAGTGAGAAATTTCCAAGGAAGGAGACATCAACGGATGAAATTATGTTCATTGCTATTGGGCTTGAGTGTAAAGAATTGGAGTATGGACATAGTACTTGTGAAAAAGTGCCCAACATGAGTGAGATGACAAGGATGCAATGGCTAGCGCATGATTTGCAGACAATTCAACCCAGAAGAGTGTTGGGACATCAAGCATTAATGGTTCACCACACATCTCCTGGGTTCAGTCGGTTGAGAGGTTGACCCTCACCTGGATATGGTCATTCGGGTGATCGACCAACACACCATACCAATTGGTCGGATAGTTGACGCGCCTGTCGGTCGGACAGTGGACCAACACTCGAAGATAGTCGGGTGATGGATTGATCAACCCTGCAATCGACTACGAGTTGGACGGACAATCGGTTGGGTCGAGTCTTGTCGAGCCGACTTGATAGAGCGGATTTTGTGGAGTCAACTCTAACTGTTGACGATTGTATGTGGACGAGATCCTCTTGATTCTATGGGAATTGGTTAGATCTTGAGATTATAAAAGAGAACCCTTTGGGTCATTATCAACACGATGAATGTGAATTGAGATTGCACAATAGATCATGCAGATCAAGATGTGCAATATGCACTGTGATGTTCCGATCACAGTACGCTGTGTTAAGTGCTGTAACGGTGTCTTTAGACGCCACCTTTGTTCTTCAAAATTTTCCCCTTCTTTAATTATTTGCAATGTTGTGTTCTTTGTTTCATGTTGTGTTCCACCTTATTCCCCAACATGATATTAGAGCGAATGGTTTAAACATCGATTTGTTATCTACAAACCTTGCCGAGTCGGATCCGTTGCATGATTGACTCTGGGCCGGTGGTTTGTCGATTGAAACTTATTGAAACAGACCGGTTTGTCTGGATATCGAAGATGGCTTCGAAGATTGATCCTATTGTTCTAAACAGATCAAATTACGCAGTATGGGCTGCAGATATGGAAACCCTACTGAAGAGAAAGGGACTGTGGCAATATACCAAGGTTGCAATTTATGCGAAGTTTGCCGTTGATGGCAAGAAGGATGAGGCTGTAGGGGTCATCACGACCTAGATCTTGCGTGAAATCCGATTTCACCTCAGTGGAATCAACTGCCTTCATTTGGTTTGGAAGAAGCTGAAAACTTTGTTCGACCGAGTTGATGAGAGCCACATCATGTAGTTGGAGAAAGAGTTGATCTCTCTCGATCCTCATTGCGTCGAAAGGCGCTCTACAACCTAGTATGGGAGAGATGTCCATGTAACATAACGCATTAAAATAATAATAAATAAAATAATAAAAAAACATTAAAATAATAATAAATTAATTTTTTTTTATGTGGGCACAATTATATATATATATATATATATATACACACACACACTTCAACCCAATATGGGGGAGATGTTCATGTAACGTAACACATTAAAATAATAATAATTGCGTCGAAAGGGGCTTTACAACCCAGTATGGAAGAGATGTTCATGTAACATAACACATTAAAATAATAATAGAACATTAAAATAAAAATAGAAAATAGAAAATAGAAAATAAAAAATAATATATATATATATATATATATATATTATAAAATATTTTAATATATTAAACCAACATAGATCCATCTTAACCCTGGATCTATCAAGCGCCGAGAGGGATCAAATCTCTTGAAGTGCAAACCTTTAACCTTTCCTCAAGTTTTGCATTCTAAAAAAAGGTTTTCACCTCGAGAGATTTGATCCCTCTCGGCGCTTGATAGATCCAGGGTTAAGATGGATCTATGTTGGTTCCTTTGAGAGAATGGAGGACTATTTGGCGGTTGTCAAGGAACTCTAGTTAAAACTTGGTGAATGTGGAGAAAACTACAAGAATAAGGACGGACAACTTATTGAGCTGGTCCTAATGAATTTGAGAACACCATTTGACGTGTTCACGTCGACCTTCCACACCAACTGGCAAGCACACAAGGAAGATGGTAAGGACTACTCCTTTGAAGTTTTCTGTGAACTTTTGATTGCTGATCAACATATATTGCTTGAAGAGGGCAACCTTGGTGGTAAACACTAGGCTCACTCACTCAAGGGTAAGGGCAAGATGGATTCCATGAATAAAATGCAATTTGATGCTTCTGCACAGAAACCTGCATATCATGATCTTGGACACCAGAGACAACCACGATGAAGTTAGAAGAAGAAGATGTGTCGATACTGTGGAAAGACTGGACATGTCGAGAATAAATGCTTTAAGAAGCCAGACGATTTAGAGGAGAAAGTTAAGAGACTTGAGGGAGACGTGTCGACTGTTTGTCGACCCGCTGATAATTTTACCTTCCAAGTCAGGACCTCTCATGCCTTGATGTCTCATACTGTGTAGAATGAATGGGTTGTTGACTCTAGGTGCACTCATCATATGGCCAAAGATGCCATTTTATTCACGAGATTGAATAAAGTTGAGGAGAGTAGAATCTATGCTGCTAATGATTTTGCTTTGGATGTTGCTAGTTAGGGGGATGTAGCCTGTCGACATGGAAAAATTGTTGATGTCTATCATGTTCCAAATCTTAGTGCCAATCTGTTGTCTGCTCAGTTGACTCAGATCGGTAAGATTGTGGAATTCTGGCTAGATCGGTTCTATGTTCGAGATTTGAAGAAAGGGTTCTATATTCGAGATTTGAAGAAAGGGAAGTTGATTGTCGCTGACAGGCTTCTTGACCTGACGAACAATCTATACAAGTTTTGTGACTCGACTCGACTTGAATCTGAACCAACTGCACTTATTGCTCATGCTGATGAGAGGAGTCGAGTTTAGCATTAACGCCTTGGACATTTGAATTTTCGAAGTCTATAGGCACTGGCAACTGAGAACATGGTTATTTGATTGTTGAGGGTGTTTCCTCCTGAAGGTGTATGTAAGGGTTGTGTACTTGGGAAGCATCATTAGGCACCGTTCGACTATGGAAAAGCGTGGCGAGCACAAAACCTACTGGAACTGGTTCATAGTGATGTCTGTTCTATCAACTTACCTTCACTGGCAGGTGCAAGGTACATTTTGACTTTCATTAATGATTTCTCTTGTTTCACATGGGTCTTTTTCATGAAGAATAAAAATCTTGTCTTTGAGAAGTTCAAAGAATTTTGGGCCTTTGCTGAAAAGCAATGTGGTCGACCCATCAAGTGTTTGAGATCAGACAATGGTGGTGAGTATGTCAATCGACCCTTTGAAGAATACCTACTTCGATCTGGTATTGACAGGCAACGTTCGGTCCCTAACACACCTCAATAGAATGGAGTTGCAGAACGTAAGAATCAGATGCTAGTCGAAATGGCTAGATGTCTTATGTAGGCTAAAGACCTGCCTCCTCGCTTCTGGGCTAAAGCAGTGTATTGTGCCAATTATCTGCTCAATTGCATCTCGACTCGAGCTGTTCCTTCCATGACTGCAGTCGAACAATGGTATGGGAAGAAGTCTTCTGTTTGCCACCTCCGTGTGTTTGGATGTATTGCCTGGGCCCACAATCCTGATGATTGTCGAAAGAAGTTGGATGCAAAAAGTCATGCTTGCATCATGATGGGATGCTCTGAGGAGTCAAAAACCTATTGACTATTTGATCTTGTCAAATGACAAATTATTGTTCGACGTAATGTTCAATTTGATGAGAAGTCTTCTGGAGTTAAGTTGTTGAATGCCTCCTCTGGATTGCTACAGGAGAGCCTTTTGATGCTGTCTTGGACATTGGTTCTCCTGCTCTGCTCTTCAATCCTTCGACTAGTCCATTGAACTTTTTGCCTATTTCGACTTGAGCATCGACCTCCGAGTCACCTAGTCCAACGTCTTCTATTTCGACTGGTCCGCTAGCTGAAGACCCTCCAACTTCTGATTGACTTGACGAAGTGTACCCTAGTTCACCCGTTTCTTGTCTACTCCGATGGGCTGTCAAGACCATTGAAGTTGTTGGAGTTGATGCCGGAGATGCCTCTTGCGACCGACAGACTCGAAGTCATAAGCAACATGCCAGCGTTGCCTTGATGACTCGTGTCCTTGAAACCTCCGACCCTATTACCTACTCAGATGCCAAAGGCTGACTTGAATGGGAGCAAGCTATGATGACTGAAATTGATTCTTTGTCGAAGAATCATACTTGGGACTTGGTTCCCCGATCGCACGAAAAGAGCATTGTAAAGTGTCAATGGGTCTAAAGGACCAAATTTACCTCTGAAGGTGTTGTTGAGCGACATAAAGCTCGCCTTGTCGCGAAGGGATTTTCTCAACAAGAAGGCATCGACTACACTTAAACCTTTGTTCCCGTTGCAAAGATGAACTCTGTCTGACTGATTCTTTCCCTCATTGCTCGCTCTAGATGGCAGATCCATCAAATGGATGTGAAGAGTGCTTTCCTTCACAGAGACCTATTTGAAGAAATTTACATGGAACATCCACTTGGTTTTGTGACGGATTCCAATTTGGTATGTTGACTCAAGAAGTCGCTTTATGGTTTGAAGCAGGTCCCCTGGGCCTGGTACACTAAGATCGACAGTTTCTTTCTTCGACTTGGTTTCAAACGATGTGAATATGATCACAACTTGTATATTCTCCACTCCAATGGAGATACTCTCATTGTTGCTGTATATGTTGATGATTTAGTCATCACTGGAAATAATCATGCTCTCATTTTTAGATTGAAGAAACAACTTGTTGACTTCTTTGACATGATAGATCTCAACACTCTGCACTATTTTTTGGGTGTTCAAGTATTACCACTGTGTGATGGTTTTTTCATTTCTTAGTCTAAATATGTAATGGATCTGTTGACACATTTTAAGATGGCTGATTGCAAGCCTTGTGTCACTCCTTTTCAGTCTGGAGTGAAGCTTACTAAAACCTGTCAAACACCCGCTGTCGATGCTACCGTTTATCGACAATTGGTCGACAATCTTATTTATCTTACTCATAGTCGACCTGATATATCCTTTGGTGTTAGTGTGGTTTCTCGATTCATGCAGGATCCCAGAGAAAGCCATTGGAAGTCAGTCAAATGAATTGTTCGTTATCTGAAGGGTACCACTCATTTTGGTATCAAATATCATCGTAGCTCTGATTCACTAATCCTCTTCACTGACTTTGATTGGGCTTGCGACGACGATGATTGGAGGTCCACTTCTGGGTACATGTTTCATTGTAGCACTGGACCTTTGGTGTGGTCGTGCAAGAAACAAAAGTTAGTCTCCTTGTTGACTACAGAGGCCGAATATTGTGGAGTCGTTCAAGCAGGTACTGAAGTAGTTTGGATTTGCGAACTTTAGGGTGAACTTGGTCTCCCTGTTCAGACCTCGACTACTATCTATTGTGATAACTAGAGTGCTATATAGGTTGCAGACAATCCTATTGACCACAGTAAGATGAAGCATGTTGAGATCCATGCTCACTACTTGAGACAATTGGTTCATGACCAGGTTGTTTCTCTTGAAATTGCTGCACCGAAGATCAAGTTGCTGATATCTTCACTAAACCTTTAGCTGAAGCCAGATTTATCAACCTCCGCACTTTGCATGGGCTTCAAGAAGCTGTAATTATGGGGGTTTGTTCCAATGATGTAATTTCACCTCCTAAAACTCCAGAGATGTGTGTTGATGGGGGGGGGGGTGTTGGGACATCAAGCATTGATGGCTCATCACACGTCTCCTAGGTTTAGTCGGTCGAGAGGTCGACCCTCATTTGGATATAGTTAGTTGGGCGATCGATCAACACACCATACCAGTCGGTCGGTTAGTCGTTGTTCTTGTCGGTTGGATAGTTGACCAACAGGCGAAGATAGTCGGGCGATGGATCGACCAGCCCTGCAATCGACTACGAGTTGGATGGATAGTCGGTCGGGTTGAGTCTTGTCGAGCTGACTTGACAGAGCGAATTTTGTGTAGTTAACTCTAACTGTCGACGGTTGTATGTGGACAAGATCCTCCAGATTCTATGGGAATTGGTTAGATCTTGAGACTATAAAAGAGAACCCTTTGGGTCATTATCAACATGATGAATGTGAATTGAGATTGCACAATAGATCATGCAGATCAAGATGTGCAATATTCACTGTGATGTTATGATCACAGTACGTTGTGCTTAAGTGCTGTAATGGTGTCTTTAGACGCCACCTTTGTTCTTCGAAATTTTTCCCATCTTCGATTAGCTGCAGTACTGTGTTCTTTGTTTCATGTTGTATTCCACCTTATTCCCCAACAAAGAGGTGATAGGGCATCCAGTAAATCTGTAAGCAATTGCAAGTAAATGCGACTTTACTGGAGTTGTGATGTGTGGCATTTGTATGTTTGTTTTTGATCACATGGACATATATATTTTGGTCACAAGAAGTATTTGAGTCTAGGTTGGAACTTGCATTTATAATATAATATAATATAATTTTATTTTTGTCCAACGAATGACCACAAAAGTAGGTTAATGGGACTAAAAGATTACTATCAATATAATCCAAAGTGGAAGTGTCATGACTCATAACAGCTCCTAGATCTTAAGTGAGAAGCAATAAATAAGTTAAGTTATAAGATTGAAAATAAAAAAGCGAAGCTCCATATAGCTAAGCAACTATTCCAAGAGAGGACAAGGACAAGGACAAGTACGGAGACATCAATGGATGAAATTATGTTGATTGCTATTGGACTTGAGTGTAAAAGTTGGAGTATGGACACGGTGCTTGTGAAAAAGTGCCCAACATGAGTGAGATGACAAGGATGCAATGGCCAGGGTACAATTTGCAGGCAGTTCAACCCAGAAGAGGCAATAGGGCATCCAGTAAAACTGTAAGCAGTTGCAAGTAAATGTGACTTTACCGGAGTTGTGATGTGTTGCATTTATATGCTCGTTTTTTATCACATGGACATGTATACTTTAGTCACAAGAAGTATTCAAGATAATTTTATTTATGTCCAACGAATAACCACAAAAGTAGGTTAATGGGACTAAAAGAGTACTATCAATGTAATGCAAAGTGGAAGTGTTGTAACAGCTCCTAGATCTTAAGTTAGCAGCAATAAATAAGTTAAAATATAAGATTGAAGATAAAAAAGCAAAGCTCCATATAGCTAGGCCTCTATTCCAAGAGAGGACAAGGACAGGGACCGATACATGAGAAGAGTGAATCCAAAAACGAGAACACCATCAGAAAGGAGCATGTCAAGTGACACTGGAACTGGAGGCTGAGGCCGGAAGAGAAGGGAGGGGAGTCTCTTCCCTCTTTGAGTCCTCAATCATTGTAAAGGGCTCAATGAATTGTCTGATCAGGGTATCTGGAGAGTAGCCAGGACTAAGGGGCTCCTGCTGCTTAATCCTGGGTGGGATCTTGGGGTGAGCATCAACACAAGGAGCCCCATCACTCCTATTTGTCCGGGCCCAGAGGAAATAACATTGAATCAATGACTGGCTGCACGATGAAGCATGGAGACTGGTCTGTCTCTAGCTCTGAGATCTCCTATGGCTGCCCTGTCCACTGGTCTCGTGCCATCCAACCTGGGCTCTATGACAGGAACTCCTCTAGAGTCAAAAGTCTCCTTGAAGAAGAACACCCCACTGTGGCTTGGGGTCCTGGGGGGGTTGGAAGAGGTCCAGGACCTCAGCATTCTGAGAAGTCGTCTGAATTTCTGTTGTCACTTCCGGCCCTGAGTAGGCTGAACAACTGGGACCCAAAACCAAGGACCTCTTGCATAAAAGCATGAAATCTTTGCAACTTCTAAGTTGTATTAGTGACTAGTTGAAACCTTGAAAGCAGAAACAGAGAAGATACCGCTGATACTTCTGATAGTATTATATGGTGGATAACAGTTTAAACTCTAAAGCAGATGTTCAGAATGATGGAAAACTCTGGAGTCTGGAAACTTGAGAACATAGTTAACATCTCGTGTCTGATGGATATTTCCAGAATCCAGACAAATCTCCAGGAGTGTTTTCAGAGAGCCGATACAGAGTGTCTTCCAGACTTTTCCTTCGTTTTAATTTTATTTCTGCAAAATGGAACAAAATTTGAGTCATGTCATGTAACCAAGTTGCTCTCCTAGTAAAACAGGCAAATGTCATGGCTGACTACCTAGGTGACTTGGCAGATGGGAGCTCTTCAGCTAACTCACATATGGCCTTCAAATTGAGTTTCAGATGGTCAAGGAACTTCTTGGCAGCCTGAAAGATTCTAGACATAGGGAACTGAAGATTGCCATCACTCAGTATGGATGACTGTCTAGGAGAATTCAATAGAATTCTACCTTCAGCTTTAATGATGGCAATCTGGTGGAGAACCAATGGAGGGTTCCAAATTTGGAGAGAAGTTGAATGTTGAGGTCCAGTAGTAAGTAGTGGTTTTGTCTTCTAGTGACAGTGATTTATTGAAACTTTTGTTTGAGACGGGATGTTTCAGGAGCAAACTGTGAGCTCTTATAATGTTAATGTCATTCATATGTAATGCTACTACTTTTAAAATGTTTGTTAAACATTAATGCTAGTGGTTAGTTGATATGTCACCAATGTAATATTTAAATGCCGAGGTTAAGGGTTAGATGGTTAACTGTTAAAGTTTAAACAATTGTAGCCATCTTAGGGTGATATAAATGATGTAATGTGAGATGATATATAGAGTGGAGAGTGGTATGTGAATGTTCAGTAACCTACCCCAGGCTCCCTTTATTGTATTTGCTGCAGCATTAATATAACACTTATTATTCTCTTTACATGTACGTGTCTATTATTCTGTGTACACACCCTAATTTCTACAGTGCAGACTAAGCCAGATTGGAAGAGCATTCTAAGAGAAACTTCTGCAACGTGGAGGCTTGAGAGATGTCATCCTTTCTTGTATTTAAGGACCAATGTGCCACTCATGTGGTGCCATAGTGTCTGGAATCAGTATTGCATGCCCCCGCCCCCACAGGGAGGTTGAGCTTCATAACTGCATGGGTATCTTCATGGATGACTTTTTCCATGATAGATTGCATGCAAAAAACTGAGCTTAGGCATCTGGTCTCTCATCCCATTCTAAATGTGTAACACTTTGCCTCCAGCAGCCTTAATTCTCAATACAACATATATAAGAACAGTAGATCCAAAATTGTCAGCCATGGTTGCACTTTGGGTTGAATATGCAACAATTTATGCCCAACCTGCAACCATACCTTCCAAAACCTAATATGTTGCATGTTAGAACTTTAGATTCATTGAAATCATTAACTATTTGAAATGTCTTCTAACTCTGAATTTCCTTTTAAGGAATATGCCTACCCTTTTTCAACATGAGGCTGAATGTCTCCCTAGACATACTGTGGTGGGTATATAACACACCTAATAAATACAAGTTTATCTAGTTGTTGTATGTATCTTTTACACGTAATTATTCCTAAAGTAGAGGAGCTGCATTTTGCAGTTGAAGGTTATTTACTTGCAAAAGCATGCCCTGCTTGGGACTGTATCCTGTTAATTAAGTTCATACTCTTGTTAGAATTGAGAGCTCCAGAGATAAACTCTGAAGTTAAATTGCGAATAACTGACTATTAAACTTTTTTCGAGTTACATAACACATTGCCATGGTATCATATTTGATCCTTGTATTAACTTTTAAGTTTTAAGTTTCAATGCAAGCCTGCATAAGAACAGAGTTCTGTTTAGTAGTTAACATTAAATTTAAATAGATCTCTTGAAAATTCATAGTGTTGAACAACCCCTAGCCAAATCATTAGAGACTTTTTATTTTTAAGTCTTTCTTGCTACTTCCTTTTTTTACTATTATTACTTGCTGTGCTTTCAAGTCTCATTGACATATTTTAGTCATTAGTGAATATTGATATAATTTCACGTCATTTCATTTCATGTAGTGGTAGTTTTCAATAATCTCTATTTATGACTTTAAATTGGTCTTATAAGTTGTCTCTCTTCACAGTCACATCTTAGTTATTTATATGTTTGTTCAAGTGACAAAGTAATGACATGAATCTGCATATATATTTCAACCAAGCTAATGCTTTTTAGGTGTTTACTTTTTATAGCTTGTAGTCAGGCTGACGAAGGAGATAATTGAAACGTACCAAATCTGTAATCCTACCTTCACCTACTCAGATGCTTTTAATCCAAAGCGCTACCTTACAAATCCATCTACTGGAGTCCTGAATGATGGCACAGATAATGAAAATTCAGACCTAATATTGGCTGTCAATGCTGTGCTGGTGAATTCAGATTCTAACCGGAGGTATGTTTTTTATTTCACTTGATTGAATTTGACTGGTGATACAAGACAACTTCCTTTGAAGAATTAATTTATTTCATCTATTTTATACATTCTAGGATACTGGTGATACAATAAATTATGTGCTTGCTTTTATGCTTATTTATATGTGTATGGTTTATTACACACCAGGGGAAATTTTGAGGATCCATGCTTATCTTTGAGTGTAGATACCTTCACGAATCTTACTAATTCTTAAAATGCCAACTATAATGTTTCAAGATAATTTTGTTAAACTCTTCAAATTTTTAAGGATATTATCTAATTTGTAGAAAAAATGGTGTTTTTTCAAGTCAAATAATTTTATCCTATAGAAATTTGGGCAAATATTCATTTTGAATTGGTGAATTTTTTTTGAAATGTTTTTGGACCATTAGCCAATTACACATAAAGATATGTGAATCTTGGGTGGTGGAGTTGTGTTTCTCTCCACACACAAAATGTTGTAGCCTGCACCCCAACCCTCAACAAAAGAAAAAAATGAAAAAATAAACAATAATAATTCACATCTGTAATCTACTATATTTAATTTGACTATCTATAGATGAACCTGCCCATGTATTCGGAATTTTACAGATGCTGATTGTGACTGTGGGCCTGGGCCCTTTGGATGAGAGTCCAAGGATTTATATACATATAGTATTGTATCGTATTAGTTACTTGAATTACGGTCGCATTGGAGGCTGCATGTGTTGAGATTCACAAGAGATAGCTAGAGAATCAAATGGAACCAACACAAACCCAAATTCTGCAATAAAGATAAACATAAACAAGCACTATGACAGTGCAAACACTTGAAGAGATGTCACACAAGAGATGCACAACCCTAGAGAGAGAAAACAACCCAAGAACTAGTGCACTAGAGAGAAAGAAAGAAACCCAAGCACAAGAGAGAGCGTAACATTTGATGATGTCCTTAGGCAAATCACTTATATTAAGAATGAATGAATCACTTGAATTAGGAAAATATGAATGATTGTTGGGTGTTTCTACACAACTCAAGAGGTAGGGTGCTTTCCCCAATAGGGTTTTGAGCCTACGTGTGCAAGGTCGACCTTAGCCAAACCTACAAACATAATAATGATACAATATAAGATTGATCATGGCCGAAAGTGAAGATTGTACTATTTTCAATAATATGTGTTTATATTGTGAGATCGTAAATATGTAGATACATATGCATGCATGTCTAGCCCCACACCAATGGTCCTAATCCTATCCTTGTGGATTCATAGGGTCTAAAGGGTTTGCATAACATAATCCCTTTAGGATTGCCGATTTTTATGTTTTTTTTTTTTGAAATAAATAAGTTAATTATATCAACAAATATTTATAGGTACAACAAAAGGTCTTGAGATTGGATAGTTTCCATTTCTCAGTATCTCCAGTAATATAGTACAAAATTTAGGGAGATGAGCATGTATTGTTATTAGATATATAGTCTTAAACTTGAAAACAAAATAGTGCGTTTTGACCCATAACAACTTAGAACAAAAAATAAAATAAAAGAGGCAAGAGTGTTACCACAACGAGCTTCGTTATTGTTGTTGTCGAGGTGGATAATTGAATGATCTTTAGAGCTTGGGTCCATCCCACTGGGGGCCTCCTCATTATCTTGGGGGAGGTTAGTGTTAGTGCTCTTAGTGCCCTAATTTTCTATAATATTACCTTGGCCATTTTCAAGGTGAGGGGATTCTTCATTCTTGCAAGTTTTTAACAGGAGCATGGTGTCTATTGAAGATAGATTCCAGACAATCAAAGTGGACTTATGTTTTCTTTTTGAACGGGAGAGTCGAACCTTGACTTCTATGGAGTGCTGGGGATTTTCTTCAAGTTCTATATCCAAAGCACGGATTTCATTCAATCATAAATTGGCTAAACGTATGTCATGGAATGCATATTCCAGCGGGAGATCATAGACTGGTTTTTCAAGTTCTTTCCATCTTCTTGGAGGGCATCCGTAGACACTTTCTTTGCTTTCTTAAGCTTGTCGTCAAGGATAAGAATGTCAAGTTTTCTCGAGAAGAGGTGAGATTGGAGTCTCACTTTATCTCTTTCCTAGCTAGAGGACAAACAAATTAGTTGCGGTTAGACATTATAACCGCCAAGACAAAGGGGACTCCATAGTCAAATATGATTTTTTTGGTATAAGTGTAAAATAAGGACAAGTGGGGGGAGACCCATTTATAAGAGGGTTCACCCTAACCACCATAATTAGTTCGAGGGAGGATGAAGTTAGGAGCAGATCTCTTCCCATTACAAGTAAGATTTCAGGGACTTGCAAGAAGAGAAGGGGTACACCGTACAATACAAATGAAAGGAATAGGGGTAAGGATGCCCCCACGTGTCCTTCCCAATCTACTAGCACGATCTAATAGACTCGGGCCATCCTCCCTCGTGTGTGGAGTCCCATTTACTTGGATAACACCAAGATTAAGGGGAGGTGATAACAATGGCAATGCTTTAAGGCTTGCACCCCATACCTTTTCATCATTAAGGATTTTACAAAGGATTCTATCCATTTGCTCTTTGTCTCTACCTTAGAATCCTTTGACATGGGGAGGAGAGAAAGTTAGGGTGTTCCTCCACATTCCATCTACCCTTAGCTGATTTCTCGACTTTTCTCCTTCCATGGAAAGACGTGCTGCATGATTATGTCCCATTTGGATAATTAAGCCTAAGAGACCCCTTGTTAAGCTTTAGCTCCTTTACTTGCGCAACGATCAACCTCAAAATTGTGCATCCTTCTTACTTGAAGAAACTGAATGCCCTCAATGTTTTGAGGAGTTTGGCATGTTTGACAACCTTTTATTGCAAGGCTTAGAAAATTACCAAGAAGAGATTTAGCCCCTGGATATTCTTGGTGGAGCTGGAGTCCAATTAGTGCTACAACTACTTCAACAAAGTTATTTGTTGCTATTTCAAGTTCCCAAGAGAAACTATTGATTAAGCTTCTTGTTGCAACCATGATGATGCCATCGGTGCCCTCCCTACTAAGGTTCCTTTTGGATGCCCCATCAAAGACAATTTGAGGGACTGATCCAATTCTCTTGAGAGCTCAAGAGAGAGTATTGATCATTCGCAGATGTGTTGCAAATAGGTAACTCTCGTCCTTTCCTCACCTTGGAGCCATTGCCAATGTGTTTTTCAGCCATTAGACTAGGCTCTTATTGTAAGATATTTTATGTTATCAATTGTTTGATATGTGACCATACTATGTTGTACATGTAAAATATTGCTATTTTCTACCTTCATATGAGAATACATAAAACACTACTTTTGTTCTTGCAGTGTCATGGGAATTGACTAGCAGTGAACTTAAAATTGCCCCATATCTCTTAATATTATCCCTAAAAGAAATATCACTTGTTAAAATTGATCATCTTGACAACCCCTACAACACGGTATAGTCGATAGGTAGAAATTCCTAATTCTAGATATTTAGTCCAATAACAAAAATTTTGAGGAAAAAACTAAGGTTCGCAATATTACATTTTTTTACTTTTTACACCAAATTTTTGTAGTTGATTACTTATCAAATGTCATATGGCTGATTATTAAGAGATCAATTTTCGTAGATGCTACTCTTTTGGGGATAAATATTTAGTGAATTTTATATCATCTTGAAAATTTATTTTTATATTGGGGTTTAAAAAGTTGCAAATTGAACATCAAGGAAAATATTTTATTTTAATTGACTTACAGCATTTGGTTATTTTGACTAATGCTCATGGGACATGGGTCATGCATTAATGACTTATTCATGGTAATTATTTGGTGTGGTCTCGAGCCCATACTAGTGTGTGTGTACTCTCCATTTTCTTTCGCTACCTCATCAATAGTTGCTTCGTTGTCTTCATGAGAGATGTTTGGACATAAAGTGTAGTCTCTGCCAGTGTTTTTGAACTTGGCTGACTCGAACTTGGACTTGGAGTTGATTGAGTTGACCACAAATTTAATGAACTCAGCCCTCTTGCTTGGTTTGGGGATTGGTTTGGTACTGAACCAGACTGTTATCGCAGGATTTGTAGCTGTGCAAAACCCAACACAAGATCACCAAATCTCGTGTAACTACAGGATGTCCACCACAGGGTAGGCTTCCCCTGTGACCTCAAGGGATCAAAGTAGCAAGTTTGTCAGCCAAGCCTACAACCCCCTCTCTTGATCACCTAAGTCAAGGTCCAGGTCAAGGAGAGTTAAGAGGTAAAAGATGGTTTGAGTACCTGCCCGGAACAAGAACACTTCGAGCATATATATATATATTGATTTCCAAGTACAAGCATGCAATAATACGTCTTTGAGACACTAGACAGTAAAAATCACTATGGCTGTTATGAAATTGCAGCAATTAACAATAGTACAACAGCAATAGATAAATTATAACAGCAGCAAGAATTATACTTCAGAATTGCAACAATTGACCATAGAAATTTAGTATTTATTCAATAGAAAAGTATGCAATTGTTAGATGGAATTTCTGAGTATGTTAGGCCACTATTAGATCAATGTATGCAGCGAATTAGTGTATGTTAGGAATCGGGATGGCTGTAGCAAACTTTTGCAACAGAAGCAAGTTCATTAGTCAATTAGCTTAGTAGGAAGCTTGAGATAATTCAAATTGAGAGTTTGTTGATCACTTTCACCATACGAGAGCTTAAAGATTAGTGCCTTTGAGGGCTATGGAGTCTTTACAACAACAATGCAACTAACTTGGAACTTGATCTAGATATAAGTTCATATAACCAAGAGATAGGAATCAATCTCTAAGGTGCTAGCACATTAGGGCCTTAGAGGTTGAATCTTGAGGAGAGGGATTTTCTAGGGTGCAAGCACTTTTGGGCCCTAGAAACCTTTTCTCCCTTCTTGTAGCTTCACCTAGGTCAAGAATCAAGAGTCTAGGGCTAAAATCCTAAAGTTCTAGCAGTTTAGGGCTTTAGGTATCTAACCCTAGCTAGGGTTTCTTCACAAATTTTGGACAAAATTATCCTTGTGAGAGGAGGAAGCACTTATGCTCCTCTCTTAGGGTTTTACCAAGCAAGATGTCTAGCATGAATAAGTAGATTTCACCATAAAACATTAAGCATGTAACAATATTGCAGAAATTTACTTACTTCAACAAGATACCAAGAGATTAAACCTTAATTGCAGCAATTCCATCCAAAAATCAGCAAAAAAATCCATTACTTGACCTTCCAAAGATAGCGCATGAGTAGAAGAAAGAGATAACCCTAGATAAGGCGAAAATTTCAGACTTAGTCTCTCACAAAAGGTGAGAAGATGTGATGATAAAATGAAATGTCAAGGTGCTTTATTTATATGGAGCTACCTTGACCTATTTGTCCACATAAAAATGTCAACAACAAAATATAAGAGGGCCGACCCCTTTAATTTTCCCTTACAATCTATGTTATTGGATCCGTCAAGCCCCTGGGCTAGATCCCCGGATCTGATACGGATACGGATTTGGATCCACTGGGATCCGCCCAGGATTCGTACACAAGGCGAACATCACCATTATAGTCATCGGGTTCGCTGCATTTAAAATTTGAAATTCACTGGAATATTTAAGTAACTTAATTCCGTCTCTGCACGAGCTTTGTCCTATTTTTGTACGCACACAATCTATCGTGTTGAGTCGAGTTGACTGGCTTTAAATATAAATTATGAATATATAAACAGGCTCGAGTCGTGGTGTTTTAAACAGGGTTTTAATTATAATTTATGAATTTATAAACCAATGCTGTATATGTCGTGTCGGGGAAAGTGTCGACGAGGGTCCGGAAGAGATCATCTCGGCGACATCGG
>ML796409.1:71204-87487 GCA_009831015.1 Picea engelmannii
GCTGGCGCTAATGGAAGCAAAATCCTTGGCTTTCTCCTACTTGGATAGATGCACAATGGTTTTCCTCACACCTCTCTAGCTCTCTCACACTTCACAAGTGAAATAATAAAGAAAAAAAAGCCACCCACGGGCTTTAAAACCCCTCACGCACTTAATTTTTGCCAAAAAAATGGAGCAGGCCGACACTTTCCATCGACTCGCGGGTTATTGGGTTGTCGCGACACATTCAAAATGTCGGAAATGTCGTGACATTTTCAAATGAATATTTCGGCAGGGTGAAAATTTCGGCAAATGTCGCGACACTTCCGTTATATCGCCAACATATACAACAGTGTTATAAATGAGGTAAACAGGGTCCAGTGGACAAGTTTTAAACAAAAATTATGAACATAAAAAAGTAATTTAAAATTATATATAAAATTAAGAATCTATAACGGATTTAATTTTGATGTCACATTAAATCATAATATATATATATATATATATATATATATATATTGTTATAAATTTATAAATTTTATGTAATTAATGATACATGAATTTATAATGTATAACAGATTTTAATTTTATATAACATTAATTCATAAGAAAACATATATATAAATCAATTTGTTATAAATTTATAAATTTATAAGTTTAATGTAATTAATTAAACATAAATTTATAACATATATATAAATAAATTTGTTATAAATTTATAAGTTTTATGTAATTAAGTAAACATAAATTTATAATGTATTAAATATTATATAAGTTATATAATTAAAATATAAGTTTGGCGGCTATTATAAATTTTAACGCATTTGGTCTTAAATGTATTAAAAGTAAAGTTAAATAGTGTTTAACTTCAAAATATATAGTGTATTAAAGGTAAAGTTAAATAGTGTTTAACTTCAAAATATATCAAAGGTAAAGTTAATATATTAAATAAATGCTATAACGTATATAATCTTAAATGTATTAAAGGTAAAGTTAATTAATGTTTAACTTCAAAGCATATTAAAGGTAAAGTTAATTAATGTTTAACTTCAAAGCATATTAAAGGTAAAGTTAATTAATGTTTAATTTCAAAGCATATTAAAGGTAAAGTTAATTAATGTTTAACTTCAAAGCATATTAAAGGCAAAGTTAATATATTATAGCATATTACAATTGAGCTAACCCCCAGAGCTTATATATAAGTTATATGTTTAAAAATTTGTATATATATTTTTATTTTTATGTAAATTTTATTTTTAAAAATTATAAAAATATATTTATATTGTTTGTACTTGGCGTTTACCTGCCATATCTGGATCCTGGGTTTTCAAAAAACTGACGGATCCGTATTCGGATCCTGGTAACTTAGCTTACAATATACAAAAATCAAATTTTACATGAAATAAAACCCTAGAAGGGTGACGCTATGCCCTAGGAGGTGATGTAAGGCTAGAAGTGAGACGTCAAGCCTTCAAGATGAGATTGTTGGGCCTCCAAAGGCCACATGTCATGCCCTCATGTGCCAAGACCTCATGCGATGTGCATCAAACCACCATGTGATCCATCAAACCCTAGCTCAAAGGTTACGTTAAGGGCTTGAAGTGTGACGTTCCAAGCCTCCAAAGGCACACGTCCAAGTGGGGGATGGTGCAGTCTCATCCTCTGGTGATGCTAGGGAGCCTCCAAAGGGAACATCATCTATCCTCTAGGTGCAACGTTCATCATCCATGGTGTTCCTCATCGGGGTCCAACGTCCATCCTGTGGGCAAGGTCCTGCAAAGACAAACAAGTATGCCCTTTAAGGGTCCACAAGTCACAAGTATCATGCCAAGTCAGCCACATTTAATACAAGAACCACCCAAACATGTGCATCAAATTCCTCCCTTTTCAAATTAAACAAATGCTCAAAGACCTTATATGTTTTGCCAACTTTAGGTATGAGAGGGGTGTCATGGTGCCCTATTGGGTAAGCCAATCCTCAAGTCAAGGATTGTTTCCCAAGAAGACCCTCTCTAGGTCATGTGATGAGTATGAGGTGGATTGGGGAAAGACTTCTGGGTATGGGGTTCTTGACATATCAAGGGTTCATATTGTTTCATTTATGGGTGCCTTTGTGGAGGGTGTGCTGCATCCTTGATTTGCAATGCAACATTTTCCCAAGCCCTTGCCATTAATTTATTATGGTTTGAACATTGAGTGCTATGTGCAATGGAAAGTAAAGAGCACCGCAATGCCACTTGAAGTTAGGAACACATTGAGTGCCATATGCAATGGAAAGTAAAGGACACTGCAAATGCATTCCCCCATCAAGTGAGACATTTATTAATTGTGTGTTTTAAAAGGTCCTTCATTTTATGGAGAATCATTTCATTGCTCTCAGGACCTTATGGCGACCATTTGGAAGGATAATTTATGGCTTTTAACTTTTTCCAGCGACAACACCTTTAGGCCTTTAGCTCCTTCTTCACATGAAATGAAGTACAAGCCCTTCTTGTGGTCATTGAGCTTGAAAACCAAAAAGCCGAGGAAACAGAGTGGAAGAAGTGCAGAAAGTGGTAAGTATGAGTGGGAATGGTAAGATGACCCTTCAAGGAGACCCCCCAGTAGCAACCCTTTTCTCGAGGGTGACCTACTTACTAGGAAACCGTGTCAACCACCAAGGTGAAATAAGGCAAAAGGTATAATTTCCAAGCAAACGTTTTATAATCAAGAAAGGATTCTTTGCAACATGTTCAAATGCTTCAAATATTAAAGCGACACTTACCATGAGACTAGACTTGTTACCTCATGAAGCAAGACCTGTTGTCTTCTGGGAGTCAAGCCGATGTAGTGGATGCTGCTCTATTGAAATGATGATGATGGTGAACTATGGTTAGTGGAGGGGCTCTGCAAGATGTGCTGTGCATCGGGCTCTCGACACTCCATGTCTTCTACCTATGGGCCTCGAGACATCATCTCATTTGTTACCCCTAGGCCTGGGGGGTAACATGGACCAACTCGGTCGAGTTGGTCCTCAACATCATCATGACACAGTTTTGAAGGAAAAGTTAATTAAAAAAAATTCTACCTAAACCCTAAATCCTAGCACTCTAAAAACAAACTATATAGAGATCCCTCCCCTACCTCTATTTGCCTCACACCTCTCTCATTGAGCATTTGGAGTTTTGGAGTAGCGTTGAAGAGTTTTTTCAGTAAAATTTAAATATTTAATATATATTTAGTAAATTGAGTAATTAAATTCATGTCCAAGTCCAAGTCTAAGCTTGAGTTGACCCTCAGTTCATTTCAAAGTTGAGTCTGAGTTTTAAAACATTGTTCTCTGCATGCCTTGTCTCAACTAGAGGTCTTCAAGAGGATCACCTCTTTCATCATGGTTGTCCATCAAATCAGGGCAAGAAGCGATAGTTGGAGATCCATGCCACTTTAGATTCTAGATCAGTGAATTGTGAGACCTTGGGTTACATCTCAAGGACCCCCTTGTGGGTTGATCAACCTTGCTAAGACCCTTTTAGACCCCAAGATGGAGACCGCCAATGCAACAGATGGATCAACTCTAGGAGTTCCCAAAGTCGGGTTCCCACCATTCAGAGCATGACTCTCTAGGTTTGGTTGAGCAACTAATGTTCGATCAAAAGTTTCTTCCCCATCACCTTGGATGTTAAGGAGAGTTGGGCTTCCTCGCTCTTGTGTTCCCCTAAGATCCTGTGTCTAGGCCCATTCATCCTTGGTCACTCCCTTGAGGACATCATTTGCCAATGCCTTGGCCTTTCATTGTGATTGATGACTCTAATGAGGAGCTTGCCTCTTGCCCCACTCTCTCATTTGGCCCCAACAACTAACTCCAACATGCCTCGACATCCTCTCTTTTGTAATGAACCTAGTCTCAACTTATAATAATTCTCTTATACTTGTACTTTTTCTTATAGTTTCTTTTATTTCGTTGGCTAGATGCTTAGATCTTTATTTTTATTAGCTTTTGATAGCGTTGAGAGAGGAGTTGCTTTTGCAACCCCACTTTGCACTTACACTAGATGTACTCATTTAGTCCCATTGACCCACTTTTGTGGTCATTCGTTGGACATTATAAAGTTATCTTATCTATATGTTTTTAAATCCACACAAACCCATCTTTTGTTGTCTATCTTGGTATGTTTATTCATCCACACAAAATACGAACTCAGCCTCAGAATCGACCGAGTTGAACCCTTGACCAACTTGGTATGTTTGTTCATCCAAAATCAATTCATACAGACTTAAGACTTGATTAAGTTGACCCTTGATCGAGTTAACTCGACCCTTTGCTTGATTAGGGGATCGGTTTGGTATCTAACCGGTCAAGTCAAGGCATGACTCGGTCGGCTTGGTACCAAATCGGTCCAACTCCTTCGATTCTATACCTACTTGGCTAGGTTGGTTGGGGACCCCATTGTGGCACGTTGTTCATGGAAAAGTCAATTTAAAAAAAAAAACTAAAAACTAAAACCTAATTCCTAGTAACTTAAACCCTTCCAAAAAACTATAGAGAACCCCCCCCATTTGAGTAGCACTAGGCATGGCACATGCAAGCTCCAGTCGTGCAACTCGTGCTTCTGCTAGTACTGCTACTGCAGTTGTAGATTTCCCTAAGGAGTCTGAAGACTTTGAGCCAAAGGATGATTTTGTAGCTCATGTTGAGGATCCCATTTCTAGCAATGGTGATGAGTTTGATGATTGATCATGTTGATCAATGATTTGTACTATGTATTATGTAGTAGGCTAGTAGCTTGTAACATGTTTTTGGACTCTAGAGGCCATTTAGAGGCTCATTGACTATTGATATAAACATATATTGTACATACATGGTGTTTTATACAAAAAAAGAGGGTTGCTTAGCAGTCAGTGCATGCTTTCTCTAAACAGGATAACTGGGTATGACCCATTCTCAAAACTTCTCTAGAGCACTCCCACATTATATTCGCATTGGGTGTACCTTTTAATCCCATTGACCTCTTTTGTTGTCATTTGTTGGACATTAATAAAATTATCTTATTTTATCTCATCTTATACTAACTAAAATTGCCACTTGCTCATATATAAATGCTAAACGTGATCTAGATGTTATAGAATATAAACAATAGTAATGTCTAGCCTTCCAACACACATAACAAGGATCATAAAAAATCAGATTGCCAATGGGATGAGGCCTACATTAGATGGGGGATCTTGTTTGCCCTTGGGTTCCACCATTAACTGGTTCTAGCTCAATTAATACAGGTCTCCATTCCTCATTGTATCTTGCACAGGCTCTTGGGGAGGCTTCTTAGTCTCAGAAGTAGCAAGCCATAGCTTTAGGAGTTCCTCATTCTTGTGTTGTGGTGACCCCTAGCTATGGTGGCATTCTCCTCTCATGGGCAACCAATCCAGCTCTGTACCATGGCCTTGAAATGAAGCCTTTTGGACCATATTAATCCAGTTACTTGTGATGGGTCCATATTAATGTATTTAAAAAGGAAAAATTATCCAGGTATATCATAAGCTACACATATACTATTGTAATGGTAGGCAAAATAGTCGGAAATGAAGTTTTGTGTTGATGTAGTTAGCATTGGACAGGTACTTCCACATTGGCTTGGTGTCTAGCATGTGGAAGTCGTCATTAATGCCTCTCAGGTCTTAGGGAATTTGCTTTAATTGAGTAATAATTAAAGTGAATGCCTTGTTATGATTAATGGAGTTTAATTAAGTTAAATACCCAAGTTTTTGGCATTAGTAACTTAAGTGAGTTAATTAAATCCTAGTCGTTAGATCTAAAGTGAAGGTGAGATCTAATCTCAACCTTTGATCACTTTTGAGATCTAGGGTTTTGGATTTAGGTAAACTCAAGGTTATAAAAGGCAGCCTAAGTGAGAGGATGAGACACACACAGTTTGAGTGAGTGATATCTCATTGATTGGGTGAGAAGAGCATTTCATCCAAGTGTGAGTGGGCAGGGCTGAGGAAAGGAGCAAAGGGGCAGCAAGGGAGATAGCAGCTAGGTAGGCTAGGCTATTTGCTGTTTTGTATGATTCCAAGTGGGCCATTATCCCAGGACAAGAGCCCAAGATTTTATCTAATAAAATCAACTTAGAACTGGTTTTCCCTTAAGGGTTTTTCCAGGGGTAATTTACCCAAAAAATCTCGCATGCAATGTGTATGGTTTCTTATTATGGTTCTGCTATAATTCGCTAATAACTTAACTGTGCTTTTATTCAATAAGTGATTTATTTGGAATTAACTACCTGGTGCTGGGTTAGGAAAATTAACATGGTATGAGAGCCGAGACTTTGACAGAGGAGAACCAGGTTGTGCATTGGCGTGATTTTATGCAGCGCAAGAAATGATTTTTTTTTGTAGGTTGTCGGGAGGGTAAGGTTAAAACACAGGAATTAAAAAAAAAGGAAGGTACAATTGTATAACGTATGGTTGCCGTACCCGTACGGCCGCATGGGCTGCTGAAGTGACTGCAACAAAGATTCACTCGTGCGTTGAGAGGGATCATGGGCTGAAGGCTGTAGGTAGTTGTTTGCAGAGGAGGACTAAGTCGTAGAGCTGTGAAAGGTCACACGAACAGAGGAAGTGATGGCTGGGAAAGCCATAGGGTTGTAGAGCAAGACCATTGGTAGAGGAAAGGCGAGCGGGAGTTGGGGTGAAGGCGTGGGCCAAACAAAGGAGCCATCGATAGATCGTATGGACAACGACTGGTGGGAACAGGTGCAACCGCCAGGTGAAGAAGAGGTTGTGGGTTGCAAGGCCAACAACCACCAACCGAGGAGGTAGCCGTTGACAAGGCCAGCAGGGTTGTCGACCAGCTAGAACAGCCGCCAGAGCACAGCCAACTAGCCTGCCAGCTCATATCTCCAGTTCAGCCAGCGAGCAGGGCTGCCACGTAGGACAACAACAGACTAGGAGGCTGCAAAAAATAACCAGGCAGCCCAGAAAGTACTCGGGTGGCGAATCCGGGCAGTGGGCATCAGGTCCGGGTAGCGGGCAACAAAGTCTTGGCAGCGGGTCTCGGGTAAGGGTCTGAGCAGCCAGAAAAATATTTTCAGCAGGTTGTAGAGATTGTTGCAACAAGACTGCTATTTGAGGATAGGTTGGATGGGGTTTCCAACTATAGTCCTTGGAAGGAGAGAATTATGTTGGTGTTGATGGAGAAAGGGATCTGGGAATTTGTTAGTACTTAGATCACTCCTCCAATAGATCTAACTCAACTGGTCATCCATAATCCGAAGGATGTGAAAGCCAGACGCATAATTCTGGATAGAGTAAAGGATCATTTGATCCCTCATTTATTTGGAAAGAACATTGCCAAGGACATGTGGGAGGCTCTGAAGGGTTTATTTTAGAGTAAAAGAAAGAATCACAAAATGGTGCTGAGAGAGAAGCTCAGAGACACAAAGATGACATGATTAGACACAGTGACAACCTATCTCACTCGGATCGGACATGTTCGAGATGAACTGGCTGCAATTGGGGAGACAATGGATGATTCAAAATTGTTGAGGATGTCACTCAAACGCTTCACGAAGGAGTGGAAGTGGACATCGTTCATCAAAGGGATTTGGCATGTGGGAAGCTCCCTGATTGGCCGAGGTTGTGGGATGACTTCGTTTAGGAAGAACTTCGAGATGAAGATATAAATGGAGGTCGACACAAGATTGATGATGGGAACATTGTTCTTGCCGTCCAAGCAAAGAAGGTCAAGTTCAAGAAGGCTGCGAGTGGAGAGTCTACCTCTCTAGACGACAAGAAGAAAGACATGAACAAATTCAAGTGCTTTGCATGTCACAAGTTTGGGCATTAGGCAGGTAAATGTCTGAACAAGAAGAAGGGTGGAAATGGGACGCAACCAAGAGGTAGCTGCGTCGACAAAGGCTCAAGTGGATGAGTTTGCCAAGAAGTTTGAGAATGAATTCTTACCTGTTTTACATCTTTCCTTAGGTACCATATCAACTGGTGCATGGATGCTAGATAATGGAGCCACATGTCATATGACAGGAGCACGAGAGCTATTCGAGAGCTGCACAGAGTCAGACTCAAACGTGTATGTGGAACTTGGTGCGGGGATGAAGCATGCAATGAAGGGATCTGGGACAGTGCCATTCCAGATGGAGTCAGGAGGCGTGTTGAGAGTGATGGACTTGCTACGGGTGCTAGAACTCAAGAGTAGTGTTGCTCTCAGTCTTAGTGATTGAGAAGAAGGGCTTTGACGTACTATTCTAGGATGGACAAGCGTTGATCAAGCCCAGAGGATCTAGCTCAGACACAATACCCGTTCTCGGAGTTAGAGAGAGCAACTTGTATAGGCTAAAGGGCCAACCTATGCGAGCAATGGGAAGCAATAGAGTGGAGAGAACAAGGAGTAGGTAGCTCCGAAGGTTGAACAACTCAGAGGGAGTCAACCTTTAGGTTCAGGTGGGAAGGAGCAAGCTTCCAAGTCTGTCAAGAAGGAGTCATGGTACGAGATGGCCATGTAGGATGCTCAGGAGCAAGAGGCTTCTAGGAGCATATTCAAAGGGAAGTCTTCAAAGAAGGGTCCGAACGAGATGGTAGGGATAGCTTTCATTTCAGAGGGAGTAGTTGATTAGGTGGATTGGAGAGAAGCGATGATAGCAGGTCTAATAGCGAAGATAGAGCTACCTTCGGGTGGTAGAAGTACCTGCCTCGCTAAGAGGGAGTGTTGATGTATTTAGCATTGGATAGGTACTTCCACATTGGCTTGGTTTCTAGCATGTGGAAGTCGTCACTAATAGCAGAGAGGAGACTTCTGTATCCCAAGAATAACTTTTCCGAAGGGAATTTTAAGTAGGGGTAGGCAAAACTTGTGTCATTTGATATCTGTCTAGGGATGAAATTCATAAAGAGATTGTTTGGACTAGAGTGATTGTAAGGGATGCAATGCTATATTTCATCGATCATTGCATTATTAAGCCCATTATTGGATAGATTGGGATGAGCATCAATGGGAACTTCGTTGGAGTTAGGTAGTTAATAAATTTCCTAACCATCTGAAGCAGAAAGGAGACTTCTGTATCCCAGGAATAACTTTTTTGAAGTAAATTTTAAGCAGCGGTAGGTAAAACTTGTGACACTCATAAACTTCGAAGTAGCTTTGCTTGGCTTTACTTATCTGGATGTCCCCTGTGCATCAGGTCCCGCCAAAAGATAATATGAAAGAATATATTGTTTCCTTTTCCTGCTTTGAAATGGGGAAATCTTCTGTTAAATTATAAGAGGTTTACAAAATGATGGGTTTGATACTGATTTTGAACTTTTACATATCTGCTATTTCTTTGATAACGAAGCTTGTATTAGGCTGACAACTTTGATCTTCTCTAAAACTGACATACAGTAACACTTAACCTAGTCTAGATGGACTTTGTAGCCCTAAAATGCAGTATCTTAGTCAGTCTAAAACATGTTGCATTACCAAGTCTGGCTAGATCAAGAACCAATGGCTTATTGAGTGACAGTAAACAAAATATATAGACAGAACTAATAGCCATGGAAGCAAACTATGAGAGAAAAAAATTGGTCAAATGAAGTAGATTCCAACTTCATCACCCTTTTCCCATTCCACCATGAATCCTGAGTTGCTTTGTTCCTCCTTGACCTTTTTAAAAGTGCCGACTGTCAATCTTCCCAAGAAACCTACCCATACATAAAAATTTATCAGCATCTTGCATGAGGCTTTTGTGATAGTTTCTCCAGCTACTAATTTGGAATATCAGTTGTGCTTGCTGTCTTGATTCTGCAATAGTCACCATAAAGGCATGCAACTATTTTTTTTCCACTAAAAAAGCATACTTTAGTTCAGCTGAAATTAAAGTACAATCCTTAGGCATATGGCACATTTCAACATAGCACATGGCTGTAACTAGAGTGATACGAAAAGTGGGTGTGACAAGCTATCAATCCTTTTTTCACCTCAACCAGAACAAAAATATAGGCATCTATGTTCGACACAGAATGAGTATATCCCAACCTGTAACAAAAAAGCCATAGCTGTTTCAGTTATAAGTCCATAAACTGGCGTTCACTTATAGAAAGTGATTGCTGACCAGAAAATTCTTCAGTGATCATCTTATTGATATCCAACCTCAGAGCCTCCTTAGAGAGTGAATCAGCAACTCGGAATCCCCAAACACTTGTAACACTACAATATTTATGTCCATGGCACATTTGAGCAGTGCAAATGATGCATTAAATTCTCCTAGGTTATTCGTGCCCTGACCAATATTGGCTTTTCCTGTTATATAATGCTTTTCTGAGAAGTAAGCGATAAATCCCAGCCCACAGGATTGTGCCCTTTCTTCGCTGGCCCATTGAAATATACCCAGGGAACCTCCTTATTAATGAGAACATCGTTAAGACAGTGAGGTTGCTCTAGGGACTAATAAGGTTTGTACAATAAAAACAAAGACAGAGATTGCAGCGATACCTTACAGGTAGGCCACTGCTTATCCTCAATATGCTGGCATTACGAGCCAACCAAACACCCCAGGCAACCAGAATGAGTAAGACACGAAAGGCTTTTAAAGTACCTCTGCTAAAATAGACTTGAAATTAGTCAACCTGAGTGAGCCCTTCTCTTAAATGATTAATCTGTACCTTGTTTTCGATCTCCAGCCACACCTGCCTTGTATAGGGACATTCCAAGAAAGGGTGGAAGTTTGTCTCCTCGTTCCTCTTACATAATAAACTGCACATACCAGGACTGATTTTGTTCCTATGCTGCAGACGATCCCAAGTTGGCTCCCTACCTTTCAGAGCTAACCAAAAAAACAATAAACCTTTCAGTGGGCTCTTTATTTTCCTAATTTTCTTATCCCGCCATGAACCATCCGGCAAATTCAGATCCAGCATAGCCAGATAGCCCAATCTTGCAGAGTAACCCCCCCCTGAGGAATTAAAAGTCCAAATTAGTTCATCAGCATTTCCAGATAAATGGATATGCGCCTTGGTTAACTCTGCAGTAAATTGATTCCAGAATAGGTGCCAAACAACATCCAGAACTAAATCCAGAGCACTCAGCCAACCCTGACACCAGATCGATGTTCGGGCCTCCTTGCCAAATTTGTTTATAGTACAGCGCCCTAACAATCTAAAATGATCAACCAGTGCATCAGGTTGAATAACATTCTGTCCACAACCCACTATAGAGTCCGAGCCAACATGAACTCCCTCTGTGCTAGGAATCACCCAATAATGGGAAAGGCTAAAGTTAAGGCTTTCCACTGGTTCGAAACATTGGAGATACTCTTATGGCGAGCTCGAATCCAATCCATCACTGTGCCTGGAGATATGTATTTTCCGATCAGAATTCTCCTCCACAAACTGTCACAGGATAGAAAAACCCAGAGAGATCACGTCGCCAAAGCCTTCCCAAACAGACATATGTCCTTTAAATCCGAACCACCAAACCGTTTGGGTACTGTGACTACTTTCCAACTGACCAAGGGGGACCCCTGATATTCGCCATTCCCCTTCCATAGATAATTGAAGCAGAGCTTCCCGATCTTAACCAAAATACCTTTCAACATGTATGCCAGTAGATGCCAAAAGATCTTAATGGCTTCAATGACCGATTTTATAAGCACAAGTCTACCACCCCTGGAAATCCATCTGTTACACCATAGATTTATCCTTTTTTCAATTCTTGTTAGAAGCCATTTCCAATCAGATATACCATAGTTGTTGGGTTTTAGGTAGAAACCAAGATATTTCAACTCGTCATCTAACTCAAAAGCAGGGAAAGTAAAAAGATCAGTTAATAATAGCTTGATGTCTTCTTCAATCTTTGGAATATAAATGGCAGATTTATTGGAATTGACCATCATAACGGTTGCCATACAGAAAAGGTCCAGCACCTCCTTGGATTGTCGACCCTCTGCCTCTAGACAATAAATGAAAAGTAGGACATCTTCCACAAGTAACAAATGTGTGAGCTGCTCTGATCGACAGATTCTTATCCCTTTTATTCTTTTCAATCTCTTGGCCTCAACAATTGCCATACTTAAGACTTCCACCACTAGTAAAAATAAGTAAGGGGACAATGGACCTCCCTGTTTGAGTCCCCATGTAGGTTTGAAGAATTCTGAACCTGATCCATTAATTAGGACAGCAAAAGAAGCCAAATTGATCCAAGCTATAATCCATTTTACCATAGGCAAGTCTAAACCAATCTGAAGTAAAAGCAATCTAAGATAGAGCCAGGATACTTGATCATAGGCTTTGGAGATATCAAGTTTGATTACAGCAGCTGGACACTTAGTAACTTTAATGGAATGCAACCCGTCTTGTGCTGTGGCTATTGCCTCGTGAATGAGTCTACCTTTGAGAAACCCGACCTGTTCTTCAGAGATGGCCCTGGACAAAACCAGTTTTAGCCTGACTGCGATGACCTTGGCTATGATTTTACACAGACAGTTGCAGAGTGAAATCTGTTGGAAATCATCAAAGGTATCCGGATGGTCCACCTTTAGAATTAAGGCCAGGAAGGTGACATTGAAACATCCAGGCATCTTTCCATTGTGCTGAACTTCCCCGACCACCTGAATCAGATCATCACCCAAGACTTCAAAGAAGTCTTCAAAGAACTATGATCCAGGCCCGGGCTTTTATCCCATTTAAAAGAGCTTATAACACCCAACAGTTCATTTTTGGTCACCTCGCTGTACAAAAAGTTAAAAACTGATTATCCTCCTCTATAAGTCTCGGAAAAAGTAAGATCATTTTGAGAATTTCCCCCATTCTTGCCTGATCAGGTTCCTTAAATAAATTTTTGAAGTGATTAACCCCCAGGGCTGCCTGATCTTGAAAACCCCGAATTCTGTGACCACTACCATCATCCAAATCCCAAATTGTATTATAGTGCTTCCTGTGATTGGCAAATTTTTGGAAGAATTTAGTATTTTGATCCCCGGCCTCTATTAGAAGATGTGAAGCAATCCAATATTAGACATTCCAAATGTCTACGTCACCTGCATTATACCTCTACTAGAAACTTAAGGTAAGGGCTTCAGATTCTAGGACAGTGGTAGTTTGCTTGCTAACTTGTGCTGGCTATTATTGATTTGTTTTTGTGTGAATGAGCTAATGCGGGGTTTGGGGTTTTACGAAATACTCGCAATTTCCTTTTGCCATAAAGAACTTCCATCTTCTTGCCAAGTTTGGTGGCAAAACCCCTTTTTATACAGGTCCTTATTTGTTATGATTGCTGCCTTTTTAAAGATATGATTTCTTTGTCCTTGTTATTTAGCTACAAAGCTTTTCATCCAATGCAAGTATGCCTATTAGAAGATTTACCATTCTTTATTTTTTCTGGAGCTGTAACTTTTAGAAGGGTTGCTTCCCCACTGATGGACTGATGGTCCATATGTTTATTCAGAACTAAACTTTTAGCCTTAATTAAAAACACACTTATTCGTCTTCTTCATTTGACTGTTCCATAATCGTCTTATTGGTTGTAGTCAAACTGCTTTTTGTCCATACAGTTATAAAGTTCACTGTAATTGAATAATACCAGAATTTCCTCGGTGTCTTAAAAAAGATCTTTGACTCTCATTAGTAACAAATCTGGGCAGAAGCATTGAGTCTACTTAGACCTGCATTCTCTTGATGCCAAATTCCAGGCTTAGTTTGAGACCTTTGGTAATAGCTCTGGACTTTGCTGTGTTATTGGCAGCCTCCCGAAGATCCTTTTGGTAATACTGGATTAACTTTCTTTGGTTATGGACTGCTTTTTCTTGAAGCTTTACCTGGGTTAACTTTTGGGACCCTACTGTAATATATAACCTTTCTGTTCACAGTCTATTGATTTAGGATTTCCCTTCACAGCAAAAAATTATGACACAGGGCTTGTTTACCAATGGTAAATGTTTTTGTTACTGAAACTTTTCGGAAACTTCCAGGACTTTTAAGAGTTTTCTATAGGGAAATAAATGGGAAATGTTTCCTAATAGATTCAAATCTAGAAATGCCATCCATACTGCAAAACTGGTTCATTTGTTATTTTCTAAATTACGTATGGGTGGATCCTACAACTTAGAATCTAAAGAAAAAAATAAACATAAAGAAAGAACACTAAATGAAAATTTGAAATTTTCTGCCTGCATATACATCTATATGCACCAATGTTATTAGGGCCAGACTGGTGACAGAACCAGGTGACACCAAAAACCAGAACCTTAGTAGAACTGGTAAAAAAACGGAAACAAAACCAGTCGATCAAAAAATATATAGAATATTCAAATTTTGATAAAGCAATATATCTTCATGTGCATCCATGTAGATCCAAATCATTAGACAACAAATATGAAAAGTTTTCTCATGTATATAGCATTGTAAGGGTGAATATAGCAAAATATCACTGAGTGCATTACATTTCTGAACCAAAATACATTAACATTGAGACCTCTAAATGGCCTGCAGAGTCCAAAGATAATCATACCATAGTAAGATAAGATAAGATGAGATAATTTTATTAATGTCCAACGAATGACCACAAAAGTAGGTCAATGGGGCTGAATATTACAACAAGTATGAGTACAATGTGGGAGTGCAAACGCATCTCCTAGATAATGCTGAGAATGACATAAAGAGATAAACCTAACGTAGTGTAGCCTCAAAACTGTATATAGCTGTGAGGTGAAACAAAATATAAATGAGTATGTCTGCCTCAAAAGTCTGTAGAGAGAGAGAGAGAGAGAGAGAGAGAGAGAGAGAGGTCTGATGATGAAACTACAATCAAATCAAACTACATCCTTTGCATGGGTATGCTCGTCATCTTGACTCGATGCTCTTGAAGGTCCAACACCAATGATACCTTGTGGTGGTGGGAAGCTGCAAGTCATCCAGGATAAGTCCAATCATGATAGAAGGGAGAATCATTAAATGGATGAAAATTAGGTTTTACGCAAGTTGTAGGGTTTTACATTTTGTGTTTTAATTTTTATTTTTGGTGTTTTTTTAGGGGGGAGGAAGTGCACCGATACAAACTGGTCAGATCGGCTGATTCTGACGGGTTCTATCTTGAACTGGCTGGTTCTGACATATTTAGACCAAAATTGATCATTTCCGGTTAGGGAGGCTGGTTGTGACAGGAAACCTCCCAAAACTGGCCTGATTGGCAAGTTTTACTGGTTCCGATCAGGTTCTGATAACACTGATATGCACTCTCCAATATAATATAATTTTATTGATGTCCACGAGTGACCAGAAAGTAGGTAATGGGATGACAAGTGAAAATTTCTGAGGTACTAAAGGCTGCCCAACAGGTCTGTCATATGACCTCTTGTTGGGCTCTAAGTTCAAGGTTCCAAACTGTTCTTGCTGCTGTTTTAGGACAACAAACAATTCTGATTTTTCTCCCCCTCAAATCTGCCTTTAATTTTATGATTGCATGCTCTTTTAAGGGTGCTCTTGCAAGTGTTTTGGTGACCAAAGTTAGCACATGCATAAACCTTGAAACATATAATACCCTCTTAGATCTTTAACTACTTTACAACTGATAATAACTAAGCATATATGACAAATGAACACATTGGTTTTTGGTCAACATGACCCTGGAAAAACCCCCATGGGGAAAATCAGTAAGAATGAGATGTATATATATGGATCTCAAGCAAGTGCTGCAAACAAAGATAAGAACAAGGGAACCTGATACAATAGCAGTCTATCTCAGATCTGCTTTGGAGTTCCTCTGAATCTTTGTGCCTGCTAGAGTAGACTTGCGCCCCCTTTAGCTTGTGCCTGCTAAAACCATAGTTGCGCCCTCTTGGAATCCTTTGCCAGCTTGATGATGCTTGCGCTCCCTTTGACACAAGGTTGCGCCCCCTCTCAAGCACTGCTCTCTCCAAGATGAAGCTCCCTTACAATAGTGCGCATCCTCAAAGACTTAGTGCGCACCCTCGCCAAAGCTCATACTTGCGCCCTCCATGAATACTCCTCAAGGTAGCTTGCGCCCTCTTGTTAAGTGCACCTTCTTGGCTCCTTGAAACCCTCACTCTTCTCTTCTTCACTCTCTCCTCTCAAGTGACAAGTGAACAATAGAGCCTCTCTTTGCCCTTTGTGCCCCCTTTAGTCTAATCAATGGGTGAGATATCATCTCATAAATCTCACTTGGAAACCCACTTTGCTCAAGTTTCCATAGTTCGCTTTATGTCTCTTAATTCACCCACATTGTGAATTAATAGTTTCACTTTATGACTTAAGTGACAAATTTCACTTTTTGACTTAAGTGACTAAGTCAAAGTGAAATTAGATCATAAAGTAAAGGTACAAGG
>ML796409.1:89040-104234 GCA_009831015.1 Picea engelmannii
ATCTACCATATAGGTTAGATCTCTTGCCAAGAGATGAGTAGACTTTCTTGCCACCAGGAGGAGAAAAACACATAGACACCACACACAAGTTTTGTGCTTAAACCCTCACACACACATAAAAATCCAAGGACCCAAACGCTCACACAGGACAAGGGTTACAGGCCGCTTAGAGAGGGCTGCGGCTCAAAGAGTAAGGGGCCGGATCCATGCTAGAGAGGTCACGGCTCAAAGAGTAAGGGGCCAGATCCATGCTAGAGAGGTCACGGCTCAACAGATCTGCACTAGGAGGGAGACGGCAGCTTCAAGCACTTTGCAACAGCATAAAACTCAGCTCAGCAACCTCAACACAGAGTTGGCATCAGCAGGGAAAGACCTTCATCACATCAACTACATGGACCTGTCAACAAGAATGACCAAGACTGAACCAAACTGTTGAAGGAGGGCCGCAGCTACAAGGAGGAGATACGCTCACCCTTTTAAAGATAACATAAGTGTGTTTGAAAAGGATAGAGGGGGACTCTATTTATACTTTTAGGCTACGTATTGGTTAATGGAAATAATAATTAAAATAACAATTAAAAATACCATGTTTAATTAATATAATTAATTAACCATGTTATAATTAAAACATTTAATTAATATTTTTACAATAACCCCGAAAGCAAAAAGCAAAAACCACAAACTTGGGTGAAGGGGGTTTTGGGAAGGGTGACAGGGTGGCAATACTTGTCCATTCATTCTCAAAGTGACCTTTTTAATTTTATCATCATTGCATATGGGATACATCCCTCATGTGGTCATGCCCGCCTTCAAGGAGGGACATATACCAACAAGCATCAGGTCAAAGACCAGGTGGCCCTAGAACATCTCTGGGGTCTTATCCACCAAGGTACAAGACCAAGGATCAACCCATGCCCCAGGCATGGGAACCCTGGAACAATTCCAGGGGCCCTAGACATATCTAGGGACTTTAACTGCTTGGTCCCAGACTAAGAACCCCAATCATATACTGGGGGCCCTCTCAGGGGTCTTTGCTGCTTGGTCCCAGACCAAGAACCCCAGTCATTTACTGGGGGTCCTTACAAGGGTCTTTTGCCATGGCACTGACTGTTTGGTCCCAGACCAAGAACCCCAGGAGTGTACTGGGGGCCCTAGATCTCGGCTAGGGTCTTTGCCATCCTCCCGGAGAATGGCTCTTGCAGTTGCTTTAAATTCAACAAGTCCACAGCTCAAGTTTGTAACCTTTTGTTACAACTCAAGCTCATAATCTATCCTCGCAGTTTCCATGTTCATTATAACATTTTTTTTATGTTTATTGATGTTGATTTCTTACTATTTTATGTTATATTTCATTTTAAAGTTAATATATATATGTGTGTGTGTGTTTTAGAAAGTGTATATACATGAACCTAATGGTCAGCCTCATCCAAACCTCATTGAAAAATTCGAATTCGAACTGAACCTAATCGTTGCCGAACCTGAACTTGAATCCAAACCATGTGACTTATAGTCCACAGCCACTGCAAGCCTGAAAGTGACCGAGAGATCCAAGCGTGGTGTTGTCTACGCCAAATGCTGTACCTTGACCTCAGTTGGTACTCTTGCTGCCTGGGGAACCTAGGCGTCAGGGCACAAGGGTTGGTGCACGCTGCCAGCGGTGATGAGGTGGTCCACATGTGGTCATCTTTGTCTGCATCCAAATCACCGAGGACTTGGATATCCTTGAGGTTGAGGAAGCCCAATGCATAGGAGAAAGTTAATCTATGGAAGCATATGCTTCCCATTGTTGAAATTTTTTGACTCATATCATATATGACATATTGTATACACGAAATTTGGACATATATTGTATTTTGCATTGTATGGACATGGATTTAAATTTTATCTAAATTAATGAAAACTCCCTTTTTCATAAAAAGTGGGTATTTATATCTTAAAGCTAATTTTAGACCGCCTGATGATGGGTGGAGTGACCACTTGAAACATTGGGAACGTTTTTAAACTCTAACAAAGTTTATATTCCAGAAGTCTCAGGACAAGTTTGACAAACTGTGAAAATTTTCATACTCAAAAATATTGAACCTAAATGGGTATTTCTTTATATTTTTGTACTTGCTGTGTTTTAGCGGAGTTGAGTCAAACTCTTCGACTCATTTGTCTTGCTGAGTGATTTCAAATTTGCTGAATCGTGTCTGGTAACTATGTGGTACGTATCCCAAGGGAGTGGGAGGTTGTGTGCTGCCTCACTGATCTAATGTCCTTTCCATCTCCGGATGGAGTATCTGCCTGACGCTTAATGCCTACAATGTCTGAGATGGGCTGGAAAAAGGAAGTGATCAACCTGGTGCAATTGGGCCTGGAGATGGTCTGTAGGGTCTACCGAGGGTGATTGCCTCCGGAAACATAAAGCCAGACACCTCTGATCTGGAAAGGGGAAGAAGGTAGCAAGGTACCCAGCTGAGTCTCAATACAAACAGTGGTATCTCCTTAGGATCTTATAATATATGGGGCACCCAAAAAGGAAGTGCTTGTCTGTCTCTGTCTTTTGTCGATGGCAGAACTGAGAAATCCTGTTCTCCTGCCAGATCTGGTGTCCAGTTTCAATTCGTAGCTGGTGGGAACAGACCCTCAACTGGCCAAGTGGAATTCTGAGGTTGTGTGATCGACTACCAATTAAGTATATTTGATTATCTAATTGATGGTAGCATAGTCATAAACTTTCAGAGAAGCATTTCACAGTGCAAAAATGATGGTTGTTCTGTGTGTATCTTTACTAAAGTAAGGGGTTATTACTGCAATGCAGTTATCGAATTGTAAAATTGCACAGTTATGATGCCTTCATTTTCTGCCTGTCTTCTACATCAGCTCTCCCACAGCGGCTGCAAGCCTGAAAGTTACGAAGAGATCCAAAGAATGGTGTTGTCTTCGCCAAATGATGACATTGACCCCAGTTGTTATTCTTGGTGCATGAGGCACCCAGGAGTCAAGGAGCAAGGTTTCACATGCGCTGCCGGGGGTGCGGAGTTGTTCCATGTGCAGTTGTCCTTGTCTCTACCTTGATTACTGAGGACATTGTGTTGTGTGGATATGGTCTCTAGGATCTACTGGCTAAGGGTGATCACCTCTGGATACAGAGAGCCAGACACCTCTGATCTGGAAAGCGAAAGAGGGTATCAAGGGATCCAGATGTGTCTTATAATACATAGGGTGGTGTCTACTTAGGATCTCATAATATATGGGGCACATGAAATGAAGTGCTCGTATGTCTCAGTCTCCTGAAGATGGCACAACTGACAAATCCTGTTCTTCTATGGGATGTGGTGTGCGGTCTCAACCTGTAGCTGGTGGGAATAGACCTGCAACTTGCCAAGGGGAATTCTGAGGCTGTGTGAGCGACTACTAATTAAGTATATTTGATTATCTAATTGATGGCAGCATAAGAGAAGCATTGAACATTGCAAAACTGACGGTTGTTCTGCATGCATCTTTACTACAGCAAGGGGTTGTTACTGCCATGCAGTTATGAAATTGTAAATTTACACAGTTATTATTCTATTTTGCATAAAACTTCCGTTTTAAAGGTTATGCGTTTTTGTTAACAAAGAAAGTAAATGAACAATTTAGGTATGTGAAGCAGTGCAGGAATAATTATTTCTTTTTTTGTGATTTCTATCTGCTTTGTAATTGACTATGTAGAGAATGTTATAGAGTTTGGCCATCTTAAAGCTGCAGTTCTTTCTCTAAGTTGTTTTTTAATGAATGTAGGTACATTGTGAAAGATATATTGGGGCAGGGAACATTTGGACAGGTTGCCAAATGCTGGGTGCCTGAAACGAACAACCACGTTGCAATCAAGGTTATAAAAAATCAACCAGCTTATTACCATCAGGCAGTCGTGGAGATCTCTATTTTGACCATGGTAAACACTATTTGACAGTTGAATACAAACAATTTTTGTAGCTTTTGTTGCAAGTGATTGTTTCTGTTTTATTTGGGTTACACTTATCTTCATCTCTTCTTGCTGTTGCAGTTGAATCAAAATTTTGACCCAGAAGACAAGCACCATATTGTTCGCATCCTTGATCACTTTGTGTTTCAAAGGCATCTCTGTATTTCATTCGAAATGCTTGGAGTAAATTTGTGAGTCTCTAATAATAAGTATTTTCTCTTTCTGTGAAATATACATCCCAGGGAAACCCTCTGGGCACTTCTCCTCATTCTGAGGATGGTACCCAGGGTAAACTGGATTCTGCAGAGACTCGAGGGATTATCAACAATCTCATGATATTCATGATATTCAACAATATCGGCTCACAAAGAGCTACATGTCACAAAGTGGGATTTGAATCTGGGTGGGGAGGAAAACGATTCTTCCTCTCAACCACTCTGGCTAAACCCCCTTGACATATTTATAGCTTTAAGTATTAATAAGATTTTTCTTAATTAACTGTTACAAATTCAAAGCACTAAGGAATTATGATTTTGTTTGGGATCGTGCCTACTTTTGATGTTGGATATCCTGATGATTTTTCATGTTATTTGCGGGTTGTTTTTGCATTGAAATTTGATAGATGATTATTTTAGTCTATTCTCAATTAATTCTCATTTACTTGATAATAATCAAGTTTTTCACAGTAGCTTGTTCATGCAGGTATGAGCTGCTCAAACTAAACCAATATAGGGGAATATCTTTGAAACTGTTAAGGCTATTTGCAAAGCAGGTGCCATCTGGCTTATCATTTCCTTTCCTTGAATTTTGATGAGAAGTTGATTGTAGTTTCTCTTTGTATAGATGTTATTTTTGAATATTGGGCTACCTACTCCTCATCTGAAATAAGTCTTCTTTATTATTTCTCTCTCAGAGATTTGAGATTATGTCAAGGCCATCGAATGGGATACAGAGCATTGCTTTAATTGTCATGTTCATCTATTTCGGTTGTTTCTTTCAGATCTTAGATGCTTTGCTTGTCTTGCGAGATGCAAGAGTTATACATTGTGATCTAAAACCTGAAAATATACTTCTAACAACGAGGTAATATACTGTTCTTATATGCTAGAAATTCATTTGCTTCTATGGTTTGCTAAAATGACAGAATTTCTGATTTGAACAATGCAGGTTGCAATCAGCAGAAATCAAAATGATTGATTTTGGGTCAGCTTGTATGGAGAACCGGACAGTTTACTCTTATATACAGGTGTGCAATCTACTGAATCTGATTTTATCATTTTTCTTTTCTTGTGATATTTACTTTCGTGAGTTAATACTCTAGAAACATTTCAACATTAAGCTGACATTCAAGATAGTGAAGTAAACATAGAAACAAATTTGTGTCTTTTGCATAATATGCTGGTTCTGGTGTTTATAACTGCAGAGCCGTTTCTATAGATCTCCAGAAGTTCTTCTTGGGCATCCGTATCCTTGTAAAAGCATTTCTTTTTTGCAGTTTTTCCTCATCAGGATTACATGATTTATTGTTTTCATTTATATATTCTTTCTGTTTGTTCTATTTACATTGATGTGTAAACAACATTGCACATCTACAGATTTTGTTTAGATTTTATGTGTCATGTCAGGGAGAGCAACTTTAGCATACATAATTAAGGCTAGTACAATTTTGGTTATTTCTAGTTCAAACTTCATAGATGTCTGTATTGTGTGTGTATATGTTCTGTATGTAACTGCTGTTGATGCTCTAGTTGCTACTTGACTCATAAGCAGATATACAACTGCCATTGATATGTGGTCCTTTGGCTGTATTGTCGCGGAACTATTCTTAGGCTTACCCCTCTTTCCGGGAGCCTCAGAATATGACCTTATTAAACGAATGATAGAGATACTTAGGTAAGTTGTAGGGTTTTTATATACAGATAATGGCTGCAATTTGAACTTCTAACCGCTTGTGCAAGAAACACAGAAGGCTTTCTTGCATTCATTGGAAATGGCCTATGGAAAATGAGAAAGGAATCCAATTTTTCAACGAACTGTTTCTGCCTCTCGTTTTAACTGATCATGTGTTTGTGTCTATGCCGTGGCTAATGTTTAAACTTTAAAGAGCTGTTGCAATGAATTTTATAGTTTTCCTGAACTTCTAAAATTTTAAAAATTTTAATCAGCAGGAAAATTTGACATGATATGATGCATACCTTTATTTGATGTGCAATTACTGGCCAATTTGTTAATTTTATTGTCAGGTCGGCTTTTAGCCAGTTCGTGATGTGTACTGATTATATAATTTTTTCTTAGCTTGTAAATTGTAATCAAATTAACTGGTAGTCATGTTTGTGGCTACCCCAGGTTATGGTTCTGAATTATAGCTTCTTTATACTAACAGAAAGAATTTGTCCAAAATAGTGAATATTCTTCAGTCTCCAACTTCCAGCCTCGTTGGTTTGGCTATCTTACTCCATTTAATCAGTGGAATGCCTTCTTTTTCTTTATTCTTTTTTTTAGCATACCTTTGGGGATATATGCTAGTGAGTGCCAGTAGACAGGAATAGCTTCAACTATTGATTTCACCAGGGTCAACCTACCACCTCGAGATAACCATCTATAGCACCAGTTTGTGACCTTTTTTTCAATGATCATACAGCCAGCTCCAAGCTTTGAATATGTAGTCATTTGGTTTCAGCATGAACTCCAGATACTTTACCCCATTATCAAAAGGAGATACATTAAATGGAAAAATTTGGGCCAACCTCCTTTCATGTTCCTCTGATAGTCCATTAAAGAATATTGAGGCTTTATGGATCTTCTTCCATTCTAGTGGATCTACAGGAGATATCCAAGATCTCCTTATATTTCTCAGCTTCTCTAACAGAACTAGTGCCAATCAAAATCACATCATCCACAAATAGTAAATGAGACAGAGCTAGAGTTATTATAACTTTAATCCCTTTTGCAACACCATCTCTTTTATATTCATTTACAACTCTACTTAATCCTTCAACGACTAAAAGAAATAGGAATGGGGACATGGGACATCCCTGTCTAAGGCCCCTTGAGGGGGTAGAAACGTTGGAGGCAGACCCATCAATTAACACTGCAAATAACACTGATGAAAAACACCCCATAGTCCAATTCACCATCTGAAGACTCGTACCAACATGGATGAGCATTAACCTCAAGTACAACCAACTTACCCTTGTCATATGCCTTGTATAAATCCAATTTATAACCATGGCAGGCATCTTCTTAATTTTAATTGTATGAAATTCTTCCTCTGCCACCCTCACAACATCATGTATCTGTTTTTCATCTAAAAAACCAAACTGTCCCTGAGAGATGGATTCAGAAAAAAATGTTCTTGAGAGATGGATTGCAAATATCTTTTGTAATTTTGTTATTATCAAATATAATGAGGGTTTTTACTATTTTGTGCCCTACCAGCTGGTATAAGAGCGATAATAATTGGTGGTATAGGCCATGACATTGGTTTTACGAGGCTAATCTCCAATTGTTTGGAATCTAAAAATATTGAAAGAGAATCCAACTATCAATTTGGCCCTTAATTAGGAGGAAAAGAGGACAACTTCATCAAGACCACGATGTTAGTTTTATGAGTTTAATGTCCAATTGTTTGGACCCTAAAAATATCAAAACAAACATTCAACTATCTCTTTGGCCTTCGATGAGGAGCAAAAGAGGACAACTTCATCAAGAAATAAAACTATAAATCTTACATCTAGAAATTTATTGCTCAAGCTCATCGATCTTGACACCAAAGAGAGTCAAGGATAGGGGGCATCCTTGTTCACCCAAACAATGTTATGAATGTCCTAAGAGTGCCCACATTGTGAGCAAACTTTGCCAACTCTCATATAATGCCCTTACTACCTAAGGAACCTTTGTAAAATACCCTAAGTGTTCAAGTGTACTGTAATGTTCCCAAGTAGGATTACCAGGAACATTGAGGTTTATTGTTTGTCTGTTTGTGGTATTTTGTTTAATGTTTTGCAGATTGTTCCTCAGATTTGTGCATGGAGTGGATTTTAAAGGTTTGCAGCATAAAAATGATGGAAATGGAACAATAATAGAATATCAACAAGATACAAGTAGAACAACACAAGGAAATGGCCACAATACTTCAGATCTGTATTTTATTTAAATATATAGGCTAACCTCCATACAAGAGATGAACAGATCTGGAATAGATACGGAAGAATAATAGCTGTGGCTGATAGCACCTCCAAAATACAATAGAGAGAAGAGATCTAGGCTTCCTTGAGCCTTCAATAGCTGCATGCAGAAGATCTACAAAATCCTGCTTGTTTCCTTCCTTCAACTGTTGAGTTTCCTAGCTGAGTTGCGCCCCTCTCTGGCTGAGAACTCCCAAAGAAATTCGGCCACACTGAATCTGGCCTCCAAACTGTGAAAAATGGCTATAAATCTGTGGATCTGATGAAGACTAACTCATATGAGAAGAAACCCCAACTGTAGATGATAAATCTGACCCCAAACCACAATATCTCTCATCACAAATGCTCCCTCCTTCAGTAATTTCGCCCAGGTACAATAATAAATAAATATGCAGAGCAAACTCTTCCAGGACTGATGAGAAAGGGCACCCTGGTGATGACAAAGACCTCTGAAATGAGATCTCCAGATCTAGTGTCCTCAGTCCTCAATGAGCTCTTCTTCCCTAGACAATGCGCCCCTGTTTTGCAGAGAAAACCCCAAAGCCGCGCCTTGCTTCCTCAACTTACCTCTGAAACTGATCTGAAACTGAAGTAGAATAGTGAGGGTGGAATCTTTCACCACCTTGGTCAAGCTTGGATCAGGAAGAAAGGAATCTTTCACCTCCTTGCTGATCTCTAGGGTTTATTCAGTCAAAACCCTCAAAACCCCCAAGTACCTTGAACTTTTGAGCCAAGAAGCCAGGCATCAAAATATCAATCAACATAATGAGAAAATAGAAGCCCCTATCTCTTTTTTATACCCCCTTTCACCTTTTTCCATTCAAGTGACTTTTAATTCATCTTTAATATTTCTTCATAAAATCACTTTATTAATTTAATGACCCTTTTTACTCCAAAAAGTAATTAATTCGCCCTTATAGATTCTCCGGCCACTGAAAGTCACTTTTTATCATCCTACCTTGTAGATATTTTCGTCCCGGTTCCAACGAGCTATTACACTAAGGTGTTCCTCCAATAAACAAGCTTCAAATAGCACCTTCGGTGTAATTAATTAAAATATGCTCAATAATAACCCAAAATTACAAAAATCGTCGAAATGCAACGGAACCAAGGACAAGCTGTGTGGAATAGATCCTGATGATGAAATATGATGAATAATGTAAGTCGGGCCCCATAAAACTCAAAACTGCTTGAGCTCCCTATCTCCCCCAATTGGCTACTCTAGTAGGCATCCCAAACTGTAACATAAGGGAATCCAAAAATGGGGACATTACATGTACAACAACAATGCTCGGGAAATCTGTAGAAAGTTTTCTAAAATCTTTCAAAACAACAATCAACTTTCGTTTGGTGATGTTTTGCCTCCTTAACAATGCTTTGTAGTGTGATAATGTGGTCATCTGATATTTTCAATGAAAACATGCTTGTCCCTTAACTCAAAAGTTGTCTCAATTGGAACAAGCTGATATATATGTCAGTATGCAAGATATATTCTATCACAGTTGTTTTGTAGCTAGCTTGGTCTGATTTGTCACTTTACTTGTAAATAGTGCAGATGATATAAGTAGTCCAAGATGGTGGGTAACCAGAGTAGACAACTCACCAAATGGTTTTGTTATGGTTGAAGTAAATGTTAGTTTTTTAGCTTGGTTGGTGTCTCAACTGTGCCTATGTGTCCTAGGCCAACTGATGGACACCTTAATTTGATCCAGATCAGCCTTTTATTTCAGCCTAAATCATACTTAGGCAAATCAGCAAAAAATTGATTCTAGAGTGGAATGTGGGGCCCAGGGAGAGAGGGTGCACCTCATGAAGGTGGCTGAGTGGTTTGTAGGGCCCTGCCCAAAGGGGGGCGCACCACTTAGTGGAGAGTGGGGTCCAGCCCAAAGGGGGCACCCCAATCTCAACCATTGAGGCCCAAGGCTGGGCACACATCTCAAGGTAAATGGGGGCTGAAGGTGAGATAAAATAGGGGCTGAGGGTGGAGTTGGACATGCATTCTCATTTGTGACGTTGAGCAAGTGAGGAGAAGAGGGTGCTGAGGGGCCGAGGCATTGTTACCTGAGGAAGAGGACACACATCGCTGAGAGGGGTGCTTTGGCTGGGCAGAATCTGCAGTGAAGAGCAGAGCCAGAACAACAAGCATATTTCAGCAAAGAAGAGGGTCATCCTACAGGCCGTACAGCAGAGGAAAAAGGGCCAAAACAGGCCGTACTTCATCAGCAGAAAGAGGGCGAAAATCTGAGGCCAAAACAGGCCGATTTTCTGAACAAGAAAGGGTCGTACAGGCTGTATGGTGCATGGCCGTACAGTCTGTACCTTGCTGGGCCGTACATCCTCTCCTTAGCTGGGCCGTACTGCTGATTAAAGGCTGGTTTTTATCTGCTGTGATTTCTGAGTATTTTTCTGCTGTATTTCCTCTTTCCTCTGAAGTCAATAAAGCCCCTCTTTGCTAGTTTTCCCCACACTGGGGTTTCCAAGGTAACATCTAGTGTCTTGTGTATTTTATGTGCTTAGTTCTGTGTGTGCTTCTGCTGTCTAAATTCTGATTTATATCTCAGCTGTAGGTTAACTGCATAATTTCAGATTTTATATCAGCATTTATAATTTCTGGTTAAGTTTAAATTATTGGCAGTAATTTCAGTGACTGAGATATAGGAAAATTCAACAGTAAAGAGGTTTCTTGTTGTGAATAAAAAACTAAGGTTGCAAGTCTTCACTATCTCTCAAGGTTACTTGAAAGTTGAAACAATAACCTCCTTGTTTCTTGTCTGGAAAATGTTTCGGGGTCATTGCCATATAGGAAATGCGGATAACCATGTTTCTTCAGACACCCCTTCTGCTGAAGGGGGTTGCACCCACATGGGTGTTTACATGGAAACAAACCCTAAAACAAAAAACCTAGGAAATGCAGAAAACAAATACCATGAAAAATTCAGATTTCATTTTGTAGGGTTTTTTCACCCTTTCTTCACTCTATTTGCACTTGTACTTAGGTTGGAGAATGTTTGGAGAGCAGATTTGTAGTTCGATAGTGTGTATATGCAACTTTATAGTGTGTTTTGCAATAGTAATTTCTTGTTTGCTTTCTTGATCAATGGCATGTTTGCATATGTTCATGGAAGCGGCCTCAAACCCTTGTGGGATTGTTAGCTTCAAGGGGTGTGAGAGCCCATTTTTGTGTAAATCGGTCCTTGGAAGTGATGGATATAACAAAACATTAGACATGTAGGGAGGATTACTTTGTCTTAGAGAGAAAGAAATCAAGAGCAACACAAAGGGCAAAAGAAATGAGACAAAGGAGAACACCCATGGACATTGCTTCTCCTCCTTCATCACCCACTAGAGAGCCTCTTGTTGTGAAGGAGGCATGGTAGAAATCAAGATTTGGGGATCTTTTGGAGGCTATGTTTGATGTTGGAGGGAGAGATGAGGTGGACAATGGAGTTGTTAGGTGCCTATATTCATGTGGCATACCATTTAATGTACTACACTCACCTTATTGGCATGATATGGTGAAGGCAACCAAAATTGCATCAAAAGGATACAAATCCCCAAATATGAGAAGGCACAAACAACCTTACTTGCAAGAGAAAGGAGCGTAGTTGATGGGCTCTTGGAGCCGATCTAGTCCTCTTGGAAAAACTTAGGGCTTTATATTGTGCTTGATGGGTGGATATATTGTGCTCTTAGGTACTAGTGAATTTCATCGCTTATTCATGTATGGGTTCACACAATTCGTTACAAGAGAACATCACATTGCTTTATCGAAATTTTCATGGATGCAATTCGTTACAAGAGAACAACACATACTACTCTTTCGAAATTTTCATGGATCCAATTTGTTACAAGAGAACGACACATACTACTTTATCGAAATTTTCATGGATGCAATTGAGAGCATTGGACCTTCCAATGTGGTCCAAGTCATCATAACCATTGCACTTGTTTATAGAGTTGGTAGATTGATAATTGAAAGGAGGGAGGTATCCTCATAACTTTCCGACTCCTTGTATAGCGCATTGACTGAACCTTGCATTGCATCAATTTAACAATGATACTCCTTGGATAGTAGAGCTTATTGAACAATGTATTAAAATTGTAAAATCATAATAGAACATCACATGTCCAAGCGATTTTTTGACAACTCTCTAAATTAGAGTTGTTAAAAGTAAATGAGATGTGATATGCCTACCATTTCATTAGGATGGAGTGTATTATTCAACATGGTCAAACAACCATTGTTGAACATCGTTGTAAGTGAAAATTAGGCATTTTTGAAGAAGCCAAATAGAGACAAGGCAAAATTGTGACAACCTTGTCATTGACGAGGAATGCAAAGTTTGGTTTCTGATCAACTTCAAAAAATCAGCTTCACAAAAACTATTGTTCATTTGATTAAAAAAGGAAACATAGATAGGCCATGCTTGGAAGAAATATATGAGGATATGGAATCTGGATACCATGAATGAAAATGTGAAGACATAATGCAAAAGGAGTATGAGGTAAAAATAAATGGTTGATAAGGAATTTGTAGAACATGTTAAAGATGTACTGATTGACATGTGGAATAGACACAACTCTTCCATGCACATCTTGGTACATGCTTTGAATATGGTCTTACTACCATGGTCTTACTACCTTAAAATCTTGGTAGTAATTCCCTCAGGTGTGAGGACGGTCAAGTTTGGAATGTGTGGCAGCCGTGAGGGAGTTTGTGCACAATTCTAAGCATGGTAGTAATTCCCTGTGTGCATCTTCGTTGGAGAGGATATGGCAGCATAGATTTTAAGGTAGTAAGACCATGACAATACTCCACTCAAATAACTACCAAGAAGGCTTGCTGTTCACCTAAACACAAAGGGAATTGTTGTTGAAGCTGCCCAAAACATCACAAAATGCTTTCTGTAGCTACACAAAAGACTGAAATTTCTCTTGCTAGAGTTTCCCTTGCTCAATTGCCGAAAACAATATTGTCCTTGCTCAACTATCGAAAACACTATTGCCCTTGCTCCGGTGTGAGGAGAAAATGAGAGGCAAGTCCTCTTTATAAAGAAAATCTGTCGTTATAGGGTTTTAGAAGTGTCACTAGTCTTTAATTAGCCTTTGATTAGGGTTTGCATTAGCCAAGGTGACTCCGCACGGTCAAATCCAGAAAAAAATTGCCCATAGGAATCCATGAAGTGTGCCACACATGAGAGGAAACGCGTTGGAAACGTGATGTGGCATTTCAGCTCATGTTTCCAAATTGTGAAACATGTATCATGACGTTTCTCTACATTTCGAGGGAGTACAATACATGTTTCAGCATTTCTGCACGTTTCTAGTGATGGTACTTCCCTTGTACCTACGTTTCCTGCAAATTAGGTGTTGACATGTGGTGGTATTTACTAGACATTGAAAATTTTGAAGCAAACCCCAACCTCCAATATGATATATTTTTCAGATCTGATTTTTGCAGGCACATGACATGGATGTCAATGAAAAATGGACGAGGTTTTGCAGATTTTTCTTGGAGCTGCCCCCTCATTTCTTGCTGCCCAATGTTGTACTGGTGGATTTTTCTAGTAGTAGGAGAGAGATATTGTTGGTGGATTCAGATCAGCCTTTGGAGGAACATTTTGCAGGATATTATGACGACAATGGATTGTGTCATTCTTATAACAAAGGTGGTGCATATACTAGCCTTATCCAGCAGTGGATAGATCATTTGTGCAGTGACACACCTTAGCCTTGGTGTGATCTTTATTTTATATTACATCAGGAGTTGACTGCATTTTTCAGTTGTACAGTGACATATGTTCTAGCCTATTCTTGCAGGATGTTTGATGTAGCCCTCTTTTGGTTTATTACCAAACAGAAGGGAAGGTTTGATTTGTTTGTCGAAGTGATACAATGGCTGCATTGGCTCTTTGATTTCACTTAACATTGCATCTTCTTGTTGTAGAGTAGGGGTAAGAAGAATAAGCTCGATGTTTATGGTAGATTTCATCTATGCTCTCTTTGGCATTTTGGGCTCATGCCTTATTTGTAGAGCCCCTTGAGAATGAGTTAGATGAACATTCTCAAGTCTTTTGTAATAAATTGGGATTGAAGACATTTTGTAGCATGTGACAGGGATGTAAAGTTTTTGATCTATCTTGTCACAGACATCCATCCCCTTGATTAATTTTGCAGGTACATCATGTAGAGATTCTAGAGTTCTCTTGCACACCACAAGGAAGTGCAATTCCTATATGGAGCCAGATTGTTACTACTTGAAAATGCATGTCTTATTTCGCATTTTCACGAGTTTTCTTCTCTATCCAAGCACATCTAAAGATCCTTGGAGTTATAGGTTGCGAGAGAGAGTTGGATGCCATGCACCTTGTTCTATCTTGCCTGAACACCTTTCAACATTCAAGAACAAAGGGGTAGAGGGATATTGTTGGTATCATGAAGGCTCTATTGGAGGCATATTTCACCATCGGGTTTCCATTTGGGCACATTGACGCATGTTTATTGGCCTACATTACCATTTGGTTGCATCATTGATGGAGTGGTCTACACATGGATGGTACTTGGGGTCCCAAGACAACATTGATACACACTATAAGCTTGAAGGGACCTAGAGGAACACCCTCCTTAGAAAAATGTCCAAGGCGCTATTTGTGGCGAAGTGTGGGTCAGACAAGGTCCAATGGTGAAAATGCCCTACTTGTCGAGGTGCTATGTGGCACTAAAAATGCACTTGGCATGGTCAAAGGCCCACTTAATGTAGAACACCCTTTTCAATGAGGTGAGGATGAGATGTGGCAAGAAGGGGGTTAAATAACCCCGTTGACCACCTATTTCGACTAGGTGTCAACGTCATGTACCATGAAGACATGTACGTTGTGGTACGACAAGTTTGAAGACTTATGGCTCAGAAGGGCAATCCTGCCCCCATAACTTCTCTTTTCTTCTCCACGAAATGTTCGCTCCCCTATGGGGGATAATTTTGTAATGTAACATGTTAGCATGGGTCAAGTTTTTTAATTTAGTTGCCTATGACTTTATCATTAGGGAAGTCCTTTCAT
>ML796409.1:116670-132553 GCA_009831015.1 Picea engelmannii
TAAAGTATCTTAAATCTTTTGCCCACACCTTGCATGTGAGTGGCTTTGCCACCCTTGCAAAGTTGTGCCGGCTAGTTTAAAACTTAATTTTCTGATTTTTGCTTAGTTTGTTTGCCCCACTTCTCCCATAAGGAGAAGGTTGAGTGGCTAGTATTAACTTGTTTTACTCTAAATTATTTTTCCCACCTTGACACAAAATTAGTAGGCTTGTCCTCGACATTGTGCCATAGTTGTGAGGTTTGTAAAGTTATTTCATTTTTCCCACCTTTGTCCTTAAGGCAAAGTTGTGTGACTAGTTTGTTTATTCCATTTATTTTAAGTTATCTTATTTTTTGTTTGTGCCCACACCTTGCATATGAGTGGCTTTGCCACCCATTGCAATATTGTGTCGGCTAGTTAGAAGTTTCATTTCGCAAAGTAAACAAAAATCGCCCTACCATTTGCCCCATATTCCCTCCCCTTGCCACTTGTGGAACTTGGGGATAAGAAAGGGAAAATGATTGTGTGGCTAGTTTAACTAGGCACTCAACTCTATTATTGCTTAAACCATTAAAAAATGGTGACTTGTGGAGGCTAGAAGGGGTTGAAGCCGGGGACGGTTTCACGACACTATGTGTCCTCCTTGTTGAGGGCCTAAGCACTTTGGATTTGACCTGCAGAGCCAGGGGGGAACCTTGTTGTTTCCTTGTTGAGCACCCAACACTTCCTCTTGGTTAAAGGGATAAGGACTTGGGGTAGTCACATAGCTTAGGTTTGCTACAATTCACATCTAATTCCCCCTAAGTTAAAGAGAGACCTAAAATCTATTAGAAGCAACCTACACACATTGCAACACATTCACATTACATTTCCTTGCAATTTTCTTTTCAGCAATTTATTTTCAAGTATTTTCATTTTATTTTTATTTTCTGCAAGTTATTTATATGTGATTTTTTACATTGCCAGAGTAATCTTTATTCTTTATTGCAAGCATTCTTTATTTTTGTGAAATAATTTTTTAAAGTACAAAGTTGGTTTTCAATTCATGGTGTAAATATTTCATAAGTTTGTTTCATTCTTGTAGAGTTATCTTTCTTTTATGTATATTGGAATAACTGGAATTTGATAATCTTTAGGCATTGGTCTAATTGTTGTTTTATGAAATAAGAGGTTTTCTTGTCATTGAAAGACTGCATTTTGCATTGTTGTTTGTCATTGGGTTGGGTCTCTCTAATCAACAAATTAATTAACTCCTACAACTAAAATCAATCTTTCACATAGTTTAATAGTGTCTACCCCTCTTGGTTTCCCTAGGAGTGAGCCTAGACGAATGGAGTCCAAATTGAGGTGATAGTGGGTTTGGATTCAAGTTTGTGCCTCCAAGGACACGCCAAGTGGGTTGGAGACTTCTCCACGTTTGTAGGTGTGTATTAGGACGACAACAAACCCTAAAGGATTTTCCACATATTTGGAGGTGTATTTTACCTTTGAAGAGGTCCCTTGGGGCATTACACATTATTTGGTGCGTATTTCACATATTTGGAAGCGTATTTCACTTTTGAGGTATTTGGAGTATAAGGGTACTTTGTTCAAGGCATTTTCTACTTATTTGGAGGAGAGCCTTTTGCATGAGGGGATGCCATGTCGCATTGTTGACATGGTCCAAACCTTCAAATGAAGAATAAATGCATACTTTAAGAGGATCTCACGGAATGGCAATATTATTGATTGTAGTGGGCCCATTCAAAAGGGGAAAAGGTCCCAACTTAAAAATAGACATATATGGTTTAAAACAAGACATAATTTCATGGAGTATAGGAGAGTTGGATTTGGACTTTGGAGAGCCCTAAACACCAATGAGGAGGTGCGCTAGGGCTGAAAGAGCCCTAAAAGCTTGGAAAAGGTACCTAGGGTAGTGCACCTAGGTAGGTGGATGATTTCATGGGTTTAAAATATTATTTTCTCATCTTTGAACCCTAAAAGTTATAAACCCTAGTTTAGGGATTACAAAGGATGGAAGCCTATAAATAAAGAATTGCCATTTGCTAAAGGCATGGTTGGAGGATAGGGATTTCAGTCCCAAGTACTTTGTTGAATATCATTTGGGAGATTTTGAAGAAGGTTATTGGTTCACGTTGAGGTTTTTGTGTTTCTTCATTGTTTTCATGTATTATTCGGGTTTTTGCGAGAACTGCCATTAGTGTGCTGCTAGAATAATCTTTGTAGAAGAGCAGATTTGTCCCAAAAGAAGAGATTAGGGTTGAGTTTGCCAAGACTCATACCCTCCTTAATCCTTGATGTAATGTTGAATTATTGAAGGATCTTGCTGCTGTCATTTATATTGTTTGGAGAGGTTGTTGCTGCCTTCTTTGTTTTATTGGTTACACATTTTGTTGGCTGTAATTTCATGGTTGTGATGGTGCAACTTGTTTAAGGGCTCTCACTTTATTCTTTCATATTCTGAAAATTTGTTTTGGACTTATTATGGCACATCTATGATGTCTTAATAACTTTTTCTCTATCATATTCAAACCCTCTTGTTCCAAATCTGCCATAACTCCATAGCCTAATTGGATAGGCAGCAATATTGGCAAATTCCACTATCCCTCTGATTTTAAAAATACCAAAAACATTTGTTTTCTATGGTTTCCACTCATGTACCCGAAAAGAACCGGCCTAAAGAGAGAGGAAGTATTGTTGAGGTGACATTGGGAAATCTTTCTAAGTGCTTTTAGGGTTGCACTTTGTAACACTTAAAGTGCAGGTTTGGGAGGTAACATTGATGATTCGTAAACAATAGGCCTATGGCCTGTCTGTTTCATCAACACAGATCCTTTGCAGAAAATTAGATTTCAATGTCTGCAATTTAAATTCACCGTCTCTGCAATTCCGTTAACATAAATAACAATGCACTCTACAATATAGTGGTGCATACACAACCCTCGTTCAATTCAAATTTATGCCCATTCACATGATATATGCTTATTGTCAAGTAAAATAGCAATAAATACGATGCCTAGCACTCCATTGAAACACATCTTTTTTGCTTGATGTTCAAAGCAACACTAATTCTGTCAAGCCAATTGAATATATACATATACTCTGTTCTATAACAAAAGTCATATCCAGTGCTTAAATCAATGACACATTTTCCCATTCATAGATCGTTGTAGATGAGAGTACATGCTCATAGCTAGAGGCAATTGAATATATATATATATATATATATATATATATATATATATATATAATGGAAAGACCCTTTCCGGACTCGTAACTACCAGTCAACAGTTAATGCATAGCAAGAGAGAGTAAGGCCGTAGTATGATTTGTACAGTAAATATATAGGGATTATACCAACGATCAAGTAGAGGTGAGACCAAGCCATGGAAATTTAAGGAATTTGCTTCCCACGATTTTTAATGACCATGAGAAAATTGTAGGAAACCATTAGTGATTTAGATAAGAAAAAAAATGAATGCCAACCAGCGTACCATCAAGTGGAAGTTAGTGTCGTGGCTACCACTTAGTGGTTCCAGTGATTAATTAACACAACCGGTATTCAATCTTATACTAATCTGCGCTACTCCAACAATTTACACAGACCATAGGTTGAACCAGGGACCCAACAAACACTAAATTGGCTGTACATGGGCAAATTTATAAGTGTTGTATGGTGCTGGAACATATATTTCTATTAGATGGTAACACACACATGGATCCCAAAGTGAAACAACAATAGGGAGGAAATCCAATCACACAGTAATTAACACCATAACAGCATATTTTTTACCTTGGAAACCCAAACAGGAAAAGAAAACCAAGTTCTAGGGGATTTTCATTAAGAGGAATTGATTACAAAAGGATGAGCCATACACAAACTTTAATTGTATTGTTAAGCACTAGCAAGGAATTTGCAAATGTCCATGGCTCAGCAACGATATACACTCAGGGTGGGATAGACTCAATGTCTTATTCTCCTTCGATCATCAAGTAGACTACTTTGAGTTCTCATCTTTGCTACTGCCCTTCTTCATTTCCTCCTCATCTCTCTTCTCCGTTCTTTCATTGAATGCCCTTCTTCATCACAACCTTCATTTTTAATGGGCTGCCTTGGAAGGCCAGCCATCACAATGGTTCGTTTCAACTTCCAAGTAAATTTTTGGACATTTCCTCAACTTTGCCAAAAAACAATAAAAAGCTTATTACAAAGTTTACAAAGAGATTTTGACAAGGATCCAATTCGGATCAGTTGAGCTTGATGATTTTGATCCTTTTTTATTGTATGCCTTATAGCAGAGATGGCAAGTCCCTAATTTGTCAAGTACTTGTGTCTTGTGCCTCAAATATGTGGAGAGTCTTTTATTGGTTCTCATGCATCATATGTCACTGCCAGCCTCATGTAGCTCTCAAATCCACGAGATTGATGGCTATTGAATAGATGATAATGTTGAGCTTGATGATATTGATCCTTTTTTATTGTATTGCTTATAGCGTAGGTTGCAAGGCCATATTTTGTCAAGTACTTGTGATCCGACTTGGAATCATTGATGTAAATTCACTTTTGAACTCTTCTAATATATGAAGAGAAGTTTTGGTTGTGCACTTATATTGACATCCATGTTCTCAATTCCATGCTATTTGAATAGTTGTATTCATATATTTTAATTCTATGGTTGTAAAGTTACAAATGTTATTTTGTCTATTTTTAAAAATAATATAATGTTATATATTATATTATATTATATGTTTTTCCCCATTTCCAAAGAAGTTTGAAAAAATTGTTTTTGAAACTTTTACATATTTTGGAAACATAAATTGTTTCCAAGTTTCAGGTGACTTGGATGTCTTATTTTTTTCATTTGAAGTTTATAGTCTACTGTGAGGAAATTGTGGGTGTAAAAGATTGAATGACATGGGTTCCAGGAGGCGTAGAATGGGTGTTTGGTGGGGAATTTTGCAAAGGTTGGAGGTGTTGTGAAACCAAACGGTGGAATAGCTCAGCCCTGTGATAAGATAATATAAGATAAATGTATTAATGTACGACAAATGACCACTGAAGTAGGTCAATGGGACTGTTAGGTACAATGATGTCTATACAAAGCAGGAGCGCTAAAGTGGTTCCTATAAAAAAAGAAAGAAGCAGGAAGTAAAATAGAATAGAAGTCTGATCTAAAACCTAGAGAGCCGACCCCAAAAATGGAGAGGCATACTGCATTTGTTCCTCTTGAGAAGATTGGTATTTTTGTCAGTGATGTGAACTAGCTCAAGGTCACAGGCCATTATTTAAGTTGCTTAAGTGACTCCCAAAGGTATGCAGATGGCTATCTTCTGAGAATCTTGCTAGGTTGTAGCTAAAGGGGTTGAGTTCTCAGAGCCTCAATTCATTTTCTTAAATTTTATGTATAGCTGTTTGAAGCAATATTTTAAAACTCTGACTCGGCTTGGAATTGGGCCGGTCTGAATTTTATGGCTTGGTTTACTAAAATCTACACGAAATATTAAAATTTTAATGAAAAAATATATTTTAAATATTCCAAACCATGATTCCAAACTATTAGAGACAAAATATGCAGTTTTCTCATGTATATACAATGTAAGGGCGAATATATCAAAATGGCACCGAGTGCAATACATATTTGAAATAAAATATATAAACAACGAGGCTCTAAATAGCCTCTAAAGTCCCAAAAACAACATGCTACAAGCTACTAGCCTTCTACACATCACTGATTAACATGATCGATCATCAAACTCACCACCATTGTTGGAAATGGGATCCTTGGGATGAGCTAGTTAGTGCTTGCCATGCTTGGTGCTACTCCTACTAGTGGATCCAAATCCAAACGAATCCACCCCAAGTCATCAATATCAGGATCAAACTTCGCTGGGTGAGTCTCCTCTACCCATTTTGAGGTTGGATTAATATCATCCAACACAATGGGATCTGTATTAGGTCTTCTGTTCAGTAACCGGAGCAGTTATTTTCACATTCTGGAACTCCTCTTTTTTAGGAGTTGGAACTACTATTTTTGGCATGTCTATTTTTAGCAGGTCTATATTTTGTAGGTGGCATGTAGCAGAGGATCAAGGCGACATTAGGCGTCCTTTGATGGTTTAGTGGACTTGTCTACAGTATGACACTGTTCAGTTTGTTGGAATTTTGAAAACTGCTAAGTCTGCTGAATTTTGGATGGGATGTGAAATTCTATTTTCATTGTATGAGGTCCGATGAGGTTGGAACCCCTCTCAAACATCTTGGAACAATTAATGATCAGATAAAAAATTTAAGTATGTTTTCATTTTCTTTATATTACCCTTTCTACCCTTTTACTTTAAGAGTTTTATATTATCCAGGTTATCTTGTGGCTCCAAAAACTCCAAATGCTCACAAATGATCAATGAAGTGTGCTTTTAGGGTTTAGGGTGAGTGAAACTTTAGTTTAGGTAATTTCTTTATAAAGAATTGTGTTTTCCCTCAAAATGGTACCTCGTTCTGTGGGGGACCAACCTGGTATGGACTCTGCTGATTTGGAGTAGTTTGGTATTGAACTTGTCGGTTCATACACTGAACTGGCTGGTTCAGTACCAAACCAGTCCCTTGAGCCAGTTTGGTGGTCGAGTTAGTGCCCTCAATGGTCAACTCGGCCAAATTTGACCTCGAGTTGGACAAGTTTTAAAACACTGGTTTGAAGTGAGTTTGTGTGGGAATATAAGTTAATAATTTTATGTCTCCTAATTTGGAGAAGTTTGAGATCTTTGGGTAGTGGGTAGTGGGTAGTGGTACTAATCATGATATAGAAATTCATTGTCTGTCATAAGAACAAACTGAGATTCAACAAGGGGGGAATGGCAAATTGGAATGCAGACATTCTTGTCAAGTGAGTGCCTCCTAATTCATGGATGCCCCCATGGACTTGGAGTATATATCTCTACAAACAATTGAATTCAATGATCATTATTTGGAGAGGTTCCTTGAAAAGGTATGCCATCTCACCTGCGCCTCTCACACTTCCTGAACAGGTCATTTATCAGTTCTCATGCATCGCATGTTACTGCCAGCCTCATCTAGCTCTCAAATCCACGAGACTAATGGCTATCGGATACATGATAATGTTGAGCTTGATGATATTGATGATCTTTTAATGTATGCCTTATGGTGTAGGTGGTAAGGCTGTAATTTACCATGTACTTTTGTCTTGACTTGTGATCATTGATTTAATCATCGCTTCTGAACTTTAATATATCAAGAAAATTTTTGGTTGTGCACTCATATTGTCATATATGTTCTCAATTTGATGCTATTTGGATGACATGTATCAATATGTTTTAATGCTATGATTTTTTAAAATTTATAGTGTAATTATTTCTATTTTTTAAGGTATTTTTGAATTATATATTATATACCGTTTCCCCATTTCCTAAAATTTTCACAATTTTGTCCCAAGTTTCAGGTGACTTGGATGGCTTATTTTTTTCAGTTTACAGTCTGCTGTGAGAAAATTGTGGGAATGAAAAGATTAATTGACATGGGTTCAAGGAATTGTAGAATGGGTGGTTGGTGGGGAAAAAGGTTGGAGGTGTAGTGAATCAAATGTTGGGTCAAATATGGTGAAGATGGATTTCTCGGTAACAGTTTTCTAGAAATTTGTGGGCAAATGCCTCAAGGCATGCAACATCTCAGCCCTGCTATGAAATACTAAAATGCATACTGCATTTTTTTCCTCTTGAGAAGACAGTGGTATTTTGTTGGTGATGTGAACTAGCTCAGGGTCACAGGCTATGACATTTTGAATTTGCTTAGGCAACTCTCAAAGGCATGCATCTTGCTAGGCCATATCTGAGAGGTTGAGTGCTTAGAGACATAACTCATCTTAAATTTTATGTATAGGTGCTTAAAGTGACCTTGTGTTCAGATTAAAGGTAATAATATTATGTCTCCTAGTTTGGATAAGTTTCAGATCTCTGGGTAGTGGGTAGTGGTTCTAATCATGATATATAGATTCCCTGTCTGTTATAAAAACAAACAGAGATTCGCCCAAGGGTAAATGGAAAATTGAAATACAGATTTCCATGTAAAGTGACTGGCCAATTCAATTCATGTACGCCCCCATGTACCTGTAGTCTATACCTCTACAAACAACTGAAATCGATGATCATTATTTGGAGAGGTTCCTTGAAAAGGCACACCACCTCTCACCCGATAAGCCTCTCACACTTCCTAAACATGTGGTTTCAGATCTGCAAGCGGAAAGTCAACAACGTCTTGATATTGCTGGTAAACACCTCTCCTGACTCATGTTTCTTTATGATGAAGACTAAATCCCTGTTTCCTATAACATCTTGTAGTGTACCTGGGAATGACTGTATAATACCTTTACAGTTACAAAAGGCAATTTTTAGCCAACCTGTCCTATCATCCTGAATAATTTGAAATGATGAGCAGTGGGGTTGTGCATCTGTCTGTCAAGGCTTGCCACCTCACCTGAGCTGCTCACACTTCTTAAACACGTGGTTTCCAATTTGCAAGCTGAAAGCCAACAATGTCTTGATTTTGCTGGTAAACACCTCTCCTGACACATGTTTCTTTATGAAGAAGACCGAACCCCCATTTTCTAAACATCTTGTAGTGTGTTATCCCCTAGCCTAGGGATAACTAAGGAGATCACATCTTGAGGCCCACATGTCCTAAACATGGAGTACCAAGAGCCGGACGACTTGAGCATGGCCCCGGAGGGCCCCTCTTTTCTTCAGTGCAGTCCATTTATCACCAATAGCAGTATCCATCCCACCAGCCTGGTCCTGAAGTAGTAGTGAGGCTTGCTCCATGAGGTAACGAGTCCGGGTATCATGGTATGTATCACTCCGATTTTTGAAGCACTTGAATATGTTGTATTGAATCCTTCTTCATTTCATGACGTTTGCTTGGAAATTATGCTCTTTGCCTCGTTCATACCTGGAAGGGTGACATGGTGCCCTAGTAAGTTGATTTCCCTTTAGGATGAGTTGCCCTGGGTGGATCTGTGAAAAGTCATCATCCGTTCCCTCCATACTTACCACTTTCCATATTCATTCCTCTCATCTCCCCTATCCTTATTTGGGCATTGGGATTGACTACACTAAGAAGGGTTGTACCTTACCTTGTGGAAAGAAGGGCTAAAGGCCCAGAGGGTAAAAGTAGCTCGCAAGAGTTAGAAGCCAATGTTGAAACCTTTGAGATGCTTCGCCTAGGGATCCTCGAGAAAGCAGTGAAAGGCCTTTCAGTAAGAAAAGGGGACCCATAAGATACATAAGCACTCAAGGTACTAGTTGATGGATAGGAGGTCTCATCACGAGCCGACCTATTATGACCATGTGCATATAGCGATATGACATTATCACCTATCTGGTCACCAAACTAGGGTAGTGGCTCTTGGTGGCATAGCCAAGAGAAAGGGGGTATCATCATGAGCCAACCTTCTCTCATTTTCGTGAAATGTTTGTGGATAACGCCGTCACCTCTGGTAATCAAGCTAGGACAGTGTCCCTCAACTATTCCCTTGAAGCACAAGAGCAAAAGATCAAAAGAAATAAAGTTAAGAGTAAAAGGCAATGAATGGGCTAGGAAACAATTGCATTTATGACAAGGTGCAACTCGCCCTATACAAAGGCACCCACAGGTAAGACTTTACATTTCCCTGTTATTACACGCACCCCATGCCACCTCATACACTTACATGACTTGGACTGGATCCCACCTGGGAAACACCCCAAACTTAAGAGAGGTTAGCTCAATAGGACACCCTGAGACCTTCTCCAAACCTAACTTGTCAAATTGTGTAACGTCTTTGAGCATTTGTCTGGGTTAAGGGGGGTTTGATGCACATGTTTGGGTAATTTAATTATTGGATGTGATTTACATGCTATGATCCCTGTGACTTATGAATCCCTAGAGGGTGTACTTGTTGTTGCTGCAGGACCTTGCCCGATGGAAAGGTACTCATGAGGGAATGATTAGCGGACCTTCATGGTGCTTAAAGCCCACAGATGGATGCTGAAATCCCAACTAGGGGTAAGAAGAAATTGAAGACTTGTACTTGGAGAAAGAAGGACGTGGCCTTTGGAGGCACCCTGAGAGACATAGACCTAGGGGGACCTTGCTCTTCCCACATGGACGTTAGCCCTTGAGGGCCCTGGACGTCACCATAATAGCCCTAGATGTCATCCAGAGCTAAGGTTTCATTTTGGAGGCATTTATGAGCCTGGTGGCACGTGTGGGCATCATCTGGGGCTTATGGAGGCCAAGCGCCCCACATTTCTAGCTCAACGTTCCACTTTAAGGCCCAATGCCATCCTAGAAGGGCATGACGTCACCCTTGGAGGTGTTTCTAGATACAAATTATTTTTTATTATGTCAAAATTGAATTTTATTGTAAATTGGCCAGGTCGGCCTTATTTTTGACCTAAAATTAATTGAAGGTCAAAATTTTGTATAAATAAGCATAAAATACTCTCATTTTCACATCACAACTTGTCATTGAAGACAAGAGGTCTGAAATTTGCGCCCTAGTGAGGATTATTGGCTGAAATTGTGAGGCACCATTCTTGTTTAAAGCTATTTTTTGCAACTTGGATCAATCTTGGAAGTTTTATGGTGATCTTGCTTGGTATTCTCATGATTATTCTTGGTGCAAGTAAGTAAAATATGCATTTTGTCATCTATTGAATGGTTTGTTGTATGGTTTTATTTGCTCATACAAGATTATGAAATTGCATGGTGTACTTAATGCTTGAAGTAAGAAACTTAAATTGCTACTTTCTTACTTTTTATTTGCCAATCTTTTCATTGAATTGATCTAGTAACTAGTGAAGCCCTAGAGCCCTAAATTGCTAGCACTCTAAGGATTTTGACTTAGTTATTTTTTGCATAAATTTTACTCCATAAGAAGCCTAAGGAGAGCAAGGCTCTAGGGCCTAGAATTGCCTACACCATAGCATCTTGTCTCTTGAGGTCGATGCATAGGGGGACTTAAGTTACTACTTCTCCTCTGCATTTTCCCTCCTAGACTTTTGTGCATCATCATCTATTGATTTGCAGCGTTAGAAGAAGCCGCCCACCTTGACTCCATTACCCTTGAAGGCACTAGTCCTCTTCTCCAATTCCTTGACAAGACTACACTCAACTTCACTTGCTATCTCTACCAACTTAACCTAACCCACTAACCTAGTTTTAAGGTACTAACTTGCTGCTGTTGCTAACACTGCTACAGCCACTATATAGTAGCTCATTTAGCTTATAAGTTAACTAAACCAACTCATAAAATTGCATGAACCAAAGTACTATCAGTTGGAGTTAAAGTGTGCCTAAATTGCTCTTCACAAAGTGCATTTCTGAAGGTTTCTTGCAGCTGTCATCACTCTTGTTTTGCTGCTGTTACAGTCACTTTTGACAGCCTCTTAGATTCATTTGCTGATTGATAAGCCACCCAGAACTTGTACTAGGCAAGCCACAATCAATAAATGCTAAAAGTGTCCACTAAATTGCCTTAGCAAGGTACTTTTCTGAAGTTGTCTACTGCTGTCACAATTGTTAATTTGCTGCTGTTATGAGTATTTTGACAGCCCTTCTAAAGTGATTACTTGGTTTGTATTAATCTAGAATTTGTAAGTGGCAAAAGTACTATCATTGCAAGGTCTTTATATTTTATTACATTGTCCTTATAAGTTACAATTTCTGGATTTATTACTGTTGCTACACATCTATCTTTTATGCATAAACTTGCTTGGTAGCAGACTTTTATATTGAAGTCACTGAATGAAGGCATTGATATCATTGGTTAACGTTTGCTGTTTCTTTGGTAAAGGGCAGGTATCATTTCCTTTATTTCCCCTTAATCCCCTTCACTTAACCATTCCAAGTGACTTCATTCATTGAGTGACCTAGAGAGAGGTGTGGTATTACCTTGTCTTATTTTCCTTCATCAAAGCAACTAGGTCTTGGGACGTCTCCCTTGGAGTAAGGTTTCCCTCCTAAAGAGAAAGAGGTACCCTATTGGGGTGACAGTGATAGGGTTACCTCCGTGTTACGTGAATCTAGGCCTACTTGCCTTTTGTCTTGGGCAAGTATAGATTGTGCGATAACATAGTGTACCTGGGAATGAATGTACAATGACATTACATTTACAACCAACAACTTTTAGCTGACCTGTCCTAACATTCCTGAATTTTTTGGAATCATGAGCGACGGGGTTGTGCATCTGTCCATCTGGTTGGAGGTGGTCTGGTAACCAACTATGCCATTCTGCACAACAGATCATTTGTACAGTTCAACAGTCAGTGCCCTTACCAGCTTGTGTTCTTCTAGTTACATGTGTGTGTGATCATCGAAGAGTTTCTTTTCTCTAGCTATAGCTCTCTCATATCCTTTGACACTGAGAATCTCTCTTGCATAGAAAGGTAGTGTATGACCAAGGTGTTTTAGAGAAACTAATTCTTGCCTATAGCCATCTCTGCTATTCCAAGGGTAATATTTAATATAAAGGTTTCTGCTGAACAGAGAATGGTGTCTAGTTTTGGGGCCCTTGTACTTGGTGATTAAGAGCCTAAGCCTATCCTGTTCAAACTGGGCATGCACAACTGTGTCAACAATAGGGTGTTGGGGGTTGTGGGGAGGGGGAGGGCGAGGGGGTGGTTTCCTGTTCTGTTCTCTAGCAACTTCAACCCATGATTTGTGCTTAATGATTTCTAGGCAAGCACTGTGGATACACTCGTAATTCAGGTTCCCTTGTGCTGAAGGTAAAGGTCCGTCAATTTTGCTGTGGTAAAAGTCTTTTCTAGCAGCTTTAGCTTGTATTGGAGAAGAGCATTAGTCTCCATTGCCTTGGATAATCATTTTTTTGTACAAACAAGTACTTTAAAAGTACTCATCTCTGTCTTAGTGAAGTCAACTGAAAATGGAGATAGAACAATTGCTGAGGGTTTGTTGTCACTGTCTCTAGTTGGTGCTAACTGATGTGGCATACTGCATCTTGTATCTTGGGTGTTTTTGGGTGGAGCTAGAAGGTTAGATTTCACATGTCATGCAAGCAGCAGGCTTACAACCTACAGAAGTGCTTTAATATTCTTCAATTGCATTGGCACTTGGGGCCAATAGCCACATGGCCTTGAGTTCCTGTTTGGCCAATTCTTGTTTTGTTCTCATCGGCTTTTGGTTTTGTCTGATCACTGTATTCCATGGGAGGAGAGGATATGTCAGTTATGCCATCTGCAGGAGGTAGAGCCCGAGGAGAATTTCATTTTCAGGTGCCCCATTTATTACAAGATCTGTGTGAGATATCATTGTTTGTCCCATGATTCTGGGGGGTCCCTCTCCATGTTTCACTATTGTGTTCATAGATTTATAGCTTTCTTCAAGCGTGAGGTAGTGACTTGCAGATGGCAGACTGTGCAGGACTCTTCCAGATCCTGCCCTGTTATGTTGATTATCTCTATCTTTCAGCCTACTTCAGCGCTTGGAGGTGCTAAGTGCTGTGCAGACCATCCGGAGTTCTGCAGTGTGTACCAAACCAGTGAGATTATGTACAGCCTCATGTTTGGGGGCCCAATGGCCCATCTACACAAGGACACAGAGGAGTAACCTTCCTCAATGCAGGCTTGATCAGCAGTCTAATCCGGACACCCAGACCCATGTTACTAGATTATTTCCATCGGCCTCGAATATGAGGATAGTCTCTGCTGGTTGTTTCCAAGCTCCTCCCAGGGTCACCAGGCCCTCCTATCCTCGGGCATTCCCCAGATGACATCATCAGGTAGTGTATTAGTTCCTTCTCAGTGATTGATGTGGCAGCATATTCTTCTTCCCTTCTCCCTAACTTTTCATCTCTTTCTAGTGATATATAGTGGTTCTCTCTTTTCTTTGTTGTATTACCTAGTCACTTGTATCTTTTATTTTCTGCTTTTCGGATTAACTTTTTCATTTCTACAGTTTATTATAACTGATTGTGCTTCCTAGTCCCACAGACCTACTTTTGTGGTCATTTGTGGATGTTAATAAATTATCTTATCTTATCTAAAAAACAGAACAATTTCATCCTGACTGTAACCTGATGCATAAGACAGGAAGAAATCTGTTTTCAGTGCACAGTTTGACATGATGCACTGAAACTATGGCCCTGCAACTCTGTGGAACTCAGAATCACGTTCCTGTGGTTTTATCCTGCAACCCACGAAATTGTTGTCCCATGTCCCTTGAGGGATTTCTTGAATTTTCTTCTCTTCACTACACACTCCTGTTTTTTCTCTGACAGTAATATTCAAAATGCGGAATTGCCTTCCAGCTCTGGTCTGCATCTTCATCATTGTATTTACTAGCTTCAAAATTATGAAATCTTATTATGATAACGGCATTGAATTTTTAGCAACCAGAGTATCACAAGCTACAAGAAGCATGATTTAGAAACAGTGACAAGCTTCAGACGAAACCACACGAGCTGCAGAAACCATGATTTAGAAACACAATTCGGGCTTATTAAACCTAAAGCACAAGATCCAAAAACTGGAAGTTCTGTCCTTACTGCAACTCAAATCATGGTCCTCCGGTCCTTGGGATTGTGACCTTGTGACTTTGTCCTGCTGCCGTTAAAAATTCCCAGAATTTGGTGCATCTCAGATTTATAATGAAGGCAATGAAAGCTTCCTTTATTGCCCAGCATCCAACAGTGAACACCTATCAAGAGGTGGGACGACATGTGGCAGTTAGTGGCGTGTGAGCTTCTTGTAAATTTTCAGACCCCAACACAGTTTCAGTCTCGCTGATTTTTCAGCCAATGTTTAATGCCCAAACCCAGTTTTATATCAGCATATAAAAACTTAGCAGAAAATAAATTTCAGAGCTAAAACATGAGGATTCTGAACTTCGTTTATAACGCAGAAATAAAATCTCAGCAGTACATAAAACTCGGATAATATTGACACAGATATTTTCGGTCTAACTTTGACCCTGGAAAAACCCACAAGGGGAAAACCTGTGAGAGAGGGAGGTTTTTATTATTTAGGAGCTTCAGAGAATTCTGTTACAGCATATTCATCTTCAGAAATTTAAATGACAAACTTATCTCGATAACCGTGCCAAGTCTTCACACAGGAAATAAGCCAAACCCCTCAAAATTCTTTCCAGAATTTTCTGCAATAAATTGCAGGTCTGCTCCTCGATTTTTGTGCCTCCAAACTGTTGTACGGATGCCTCGAAATATGTGCCAACAGCTTCAGCAATTTTCTGGATGCATTAATGGCTGTACGGCCGCCTTGAAAACCATGCCAAACTTTCTAGAAAAACCTCAGCAATCTGTTTCAATTTCTGTGCCAAGAAAGGACTGTACCGACCTGTACGGAATATGTATGGTACGGCATGAGTACATCTGTCTGTCCCTCGAAATCTGTGCCAAAGTACGGTTGTACGGACTGATGAAATCCATACCGTACGGACAGAAATAAATGCTGTCTGCTGTCTCGATTTCTGTGCACACAAGTGACTGTATGGACCTAGAAATCCATGCTGTACAGCCTCCTGTGTATGCTGAACCTTTGCCTCGATTTCTGTGCTATTATTCTGCCTTGGAATGCGTTCCCTAGCTCTCAGAAATGGCTGCTCTCTTGCGGCTCGAAAATGCTCTCTCTCTTGCTCTCTCAAAAAATGAACCAACAACCCAACAATGGGTGCGCCCTCCAACCCTAATCGACCTCATGAGGTAGGTGAGGAGTTTTCTAATCCAATGGCTGAGATTAGATTAGATGAGTGAATGAGATTAAATGTCTCTTCATTCACCCTCACTAAAGTCATAAAGTCACCTTTTAATTTGCATCTCACAAATTAAATGACTAGGGCCCACATTAGGCACTTTCTCACCCCTTAGGCGCCTAGGGATGA
>ML796409.1:140354-155044 GCA_009831015.1 Picea engelmannii
TGAGCCATAGATATGGACATCCCTATGGATGTGCCCCTAGTGGGTGTATGAGATCCCTTGCTATATTGTTCAAGAGTCAGACCTGCTTGTAACCCTAATTGTAATGTAAAGGGTACAGGTCGACGCTACCTTAATGTAATTGATAATTAGTGTAAAAGATAATTAATCTGGTTAATATTAATTATATTATGAGATAGAGAGGTCGGCCCTGTTGTGCCAATGAACACTTCTGTTGATAGGTCAAGTCTAATATAAGTAAAGGTAAATTCCCCATTGAGGAATCATATCTTTTGTGTGAGTTTGGAAATTTCAGCAAGTACATCTACTTGGGAAAAGTGCACACCTCTCTTAGGCGCTAGTCTTCTAGGGTTTGTGAGCACCCTTTTGTGTGCTAGGTTTTCTTGGTGCTGAAGGTCTTTCTCTTGAAGAATATAGCAAAGGATTGGCTGGGTTTTCTTCCCTTGTTGAGAAGGGTTTCCCAGGATACTTTTCGTGTACTTGTGCATGGTGTTTCTTCTTGTGATCTTGGTTGCTACAACATAATTGGTTATGGTTTAAGTAAAATGCTAAAATGGAATGAACTTCATGCTTAAGCCTAGCTTATTGAAATGTCAACAAGGACCAAATACAACAACCAACTACAAATTATATTTCACCTCATCTTAGTTGAGTAGACCCATGTTCGAAGAAACGAAGAAAGAGAGCCTACAAATCTACCTGTAACCAAGACACGGAAATCACAACCTAAGATGGTAAAGCTCAAGGGAATTGTCAAAAATAGAAAGGTAATAATACTTGTAGACTCCGACAATACTCATAACTCTAAAGACATTGATGTCACTAAACAACTAAACCTTTTAGTCAATCCCACCAAGAACCTCAAAGTTATAGCCGGTTATGGAGAAAAGGTTAAAGGAGTTGGTAAATGTCATAAAGTTAAAGTTAAAAGCCAAGAACAAGATCTACAAACAAGTTTCTATGCTCTACCATTGGATGAGATGGATATGGTGATGGGTGCAAAATGGTTGTTGTAGTTGGGCACTTATACCACCAACCTCGAAGAACAATTCATGGAAACCTCCTTGGCCTCTGTTTGCACTGTCATCCATTCCCTGTACTCTGTATGCATCCGCTGTGTGCTCCTTCATCAACTGAAGTGATCTACAATTATTCACATCATGGCCCATGGACTTGTAGAATTCACAGAATGGGGTGTTTGTATATGTTTGATACTTCTATAGCATGGGGCGGTGGCTCGTGTCCCCATTGCCTGCAAATCCCACACCAGTCTGGCTTAGCTACTGTGGGGAATGGGTTCGACACACCTATCACAGTCTAATTTCCTGAAACATTGAGCGAGCAGGGAGGGCAGGGATATTCATACTGCCTGCCAGAAACAGTCGAGTGATATTTGGCTTCGATCGATCGCTTTCTTCCAGTCATGAATTATATATTTCATTATGCATTTCTGCCCTCGCTGACCAACTTGCTTGTCCTTGGCTTTGCTCGAATAAAGACTCTCTCCATTTTGATCGGCTCGAGGTTCTTATCTCCTTAAAGAAAAGACCCCCGCTCAGTTCCCCCTTCCCTCCTGTTCCTACCCTATCTACAGGGGAACCGACGCTAAGCGACACGAAAACAATCCTCTGATAGGCTTTTTTTTATGCACCTCCATAACAAACCCGTAGATAATCTTTGATAAGGCAATGTACAGTGTGGGGCTAGGTAAAAAACGGTCTTTCCTGTGCGGTAGCTACGCCCTATCTTGCTGGTTTTTAACAACTCAACCCATATTATCGGAACGCAGATTCGTTATATACGTTGCTACGGTTTTACACTTTTTGAGTATTTTGCCATTTTAATTGGCAAGGTCAACGTTATAAATTATACGGTGTTGAAGGTTTTGTTACCCCTCATTTTGGCATGGGTACCCCTAATGAATTTCTTCACTAGCCCTTGCATCTTGAGCTTTGATGACAGGGGTATTCACTTGTATTTATGGATATTGACGAGTAGGAGGGCTATGATGACATGGTGTGACCCTTCTTGGCCAATTAACATCATTTTGGTTTTTGAGTTGTTTCACACTTGATTTGAAGGTTGATCCTTTCACTTGGATGTCACTATGCTTGTTGGGGTTTTATGACCCATCTTATGACGTGGAGGGTGTTACACCCCAAATTCTTTGAATTGTACCCTATATTTTTTCACGGGATGTGACCACTCCGACGTGCCCAAAGTGTGATGGTTTTCTTTGTATGTGGCCATGATAGGATGATTTTGATGTACAAGTGTTGGTTAGAGGTTACCCAGATCCCCTCAAGTGGACGGTCATGGAAATTCCTCTTAGTCCCTATTCTCAAGGTGCTTGGTCTTATTGCTCCAACCGACTACCCCTTCGGAGTTGGTAACTCTCCTCTGATGTTGGGCATTTATGTCCTGGGTAGGTATGCGAGGATTCTGAGATGGATCTACTAGGATGCATGATTTATGGGGCCTCTAGCTACTCATTATTATTCGCTTTGTAAAAGGTGATTGCGCTTTGTAATGGTTGTCATACCTGTAGTTTAGCACACCTTACCCACATGGACCCTCTCTTTCTTATGTATGTACCACACTTGGGCCTTCGAAGGCTATTTTGCACATGATTCTCCAGTTGCATGTGTTTTGAGGCAATATTACATGCATAGCACAGATTTTGAGGCATTGGTCACCCTCTCCAAGGAACAAACGAGCTATTTTCATCCGCATGGACATCCTCTACACTCGCCATGTGTCAAAAGCTAGAACGTCCCCCTCCTTTGGCACTTTTTTGAAGTGTTTTTTTCATTAAAGGGGGTCGACTTCATTTGGGGCACTTCATGAGGATGCTGGGTCTTATTTTGAGCCTAAATCGATGATGTGGAGGTCACTTGTGAGACTTAGGACTTGGTTCGGGTTATTTCACACTTGCCCATTGATATGAATGCACTTTATGATCTCTCTTTGATCACTATTGCAGAAATTTGAAGTAGTCCCACTTTAGGTCTTTATTTTGGGGTTTGGGGTAGAGTCGTCCCTACATTTGAGGTGGATGTTGGAGATGTAATGGCCAAGGAATATTTCTTGCCATATTTTAAAGCCCTCCCAAGGTCACTTTTGATGGAATGTTGCGCAACAAATTCAAATTGGTCCATTTTTAGAAGCTTGACGTCATTTTTGTTGTTTGGTGTTTTATGACCCATTTTTTCACTGGGAGGGTTACTCCCATTCTTCATGGAGGTGCCTTGACCTTAGGTATGGACATGGTCAAGCTTTGGAGACATGTTTCAACGATTTATGGACAATATGAGGGTTTTCACAATGTAAAGCATCATTTAATTGTATTTTTGACTTAGTCTCTAGTTTGTGTGGATGGCAAGTCATGTTATTTTATTTCTTAGCCTGATCTTAGGGAATAAAGAGTGGAGAGGAGTTGAGAGCCTCGTCTATAAATAAAGGCACTCCTCTCACTCATTTTGTTGTGAATTGTTGGAGATTATTCTTGGAGCCATTTAATAGAAGATGTTTTCTTGGTGCATTTTGGTGTCAATTCTTGGAGCTCTATCTTTCATGGTTATTCTTCTTGGCATATTTTTCAAAGACTATTATGATTTGTTCAAGTTCTACTTAAACTAGCAAGACCAATCCATTGAGGAGTTGCACAACTACTTGGAGAGAGGACGTCTAGTTGCACAACTACTTGGAGAGAGGACGTCCTTCCTCTCTAAAACGATTTGGTGAGGGTTTGTCTCTTGTCTTGATTATTTTTTATGCTCCTCGGCAAGGGTTTCAAGCATTCTTTCTAAGTCTTCTGTTGATCTTGTTGGTGAAGGCTATTCCCTTGAGGAAATCCTTATTGTATTGCATTGATTATCATGGTTTGTCTTGATTAGCAAGAGACTACAAGCCTTGTGGCCCTAGTCTCTAGTTCTAATCCATAAACATGGATAATCAATTCTTAGAGGGAATAGTTCTTGACCCGATAAGCCTATGCCCTAACTCCCAACATTCACCAACCAAAAACCCTAAAACTTTAATCCTTTTCTTTTATTTTCCATCAAATACAAAAGTACAAAAAATATAAAAGATATAAACCGTCCAAAATATTTATTTCATTCTCCAGTGCAAAGTTAATGGTTTACTTTTATTTTCTAGACATTTTTATCCATGGGTTTGTGCTAAATTGTTGATTCTTTAACCCTAGAAGACAAATCAGCCCTCTTTGATTGTGCTTTATTGTCATATCTAACATTTTTGTGGCTGATTTAAAGGTTTATTCAATTCTGGAAATTAATTACAGCAACAAAATTTAGAATTGTTGACACCCTAAAGCTAGGGTTTGACCCTAAAGGTAAAATCTAACTCAACCCTTGCTCTTATTTCACTTTGGAAATGTTTATCAAGCTTATCTAACATATTCTAACGATGAAAATCATCTCCAAAGCGGTTCATTGCTTTCATAATTCATTTTGGATATTTTTGGTGAAACCCTAGGGGGGGATTTGCACCATTTTCTACAAGTTTGAAGTAATTATTTGGTTAAATCTCATATGTGCTTGCATTAGATTGTTGTTGGGCTGTTTTTGCACTATAATATATCATTGTCCCAGCAAGGAGTACCCAAGAATTATCATCCCAAGTGCTTTTAAGCACTCTTGGGTCACTGTTTATGGTCCAAATCTGCAATTTTCTACGTTTTTTGTCATAAATCAGATTCTGGAATCTTTGGACAGTAGCAAGCTAGTCCAATTTACAACAAACAATCAAGGTACAACTCAGGTATATCAAACACCCTTAATTTGTGTAACAAGATCTCACTCTTTTGCGGTAAATGGTACATTTTTCGTCATTTAAAGAGTGGTATAGTGCTAGTTTGTATTTTCTGTTGTAGAATATTTACATCAGATCTCAGCTCTCTTACAAGTATCTCTTAACCCTCTCTACATTTAGTGGTTTATGCCCTAACTCTTGTTTGAAGATTCTTAAGGCATTTGGCTACTAAGGCACTGGTCTATTAACGTGTACTGAGGTGTTTAGTTGGAGGGATTGGGATAACCCCCCTTGGTCTCTAGGAGCTGGCCTAAAGTGAAGGGGAGATCATACTAACTTGACAATGGTGAATTTTCTATATCGTGCTATCCCCTTAGCATCCCCCTGGAGGTTTGCTGGTTTGGGCGGTAACAGAGGGCACATGCCCACGCTTCATGGAGGTATCTTGGATTGAGTTTTAAATATGGCTATGCCTTGGAGGAGTGTTTTGATGATTTTGAACATCAACTCACTTGATTGGAGGGCCGACCCACACTTGGCAGCCTTATGATATCTGTGGGTTACTATTTATAGCATGTGATGACTTGGAGGGGTCGCTTAAGTAACTTATGATTATGTGGCATTTACTTAAGACACTTATGATCATTTGGACATGACTTCGAGAGATGTCATGAAGACTTTTGTGCTGACTTCAAGGGGCCAACCCACCCGTGGGAGTATTATGATAGTCGTGGGGCATTTTGCATGATATGTGGTGATGTGGAAGGGCACTTTTCATGCCTTGTGAAGGCTTCGTGCTTGATGTAAGGGTTGTCCACATTTAAGGTATTTTTACCCTTACTAGGAGGTCATCCCACACTTTGGGGCGAGACGTTGGGCTACTTTTTGCTTGTGACAACACTCCACCACATCATTTGAGGCTTGGACCACCCACTTTCAAAGGGACGTTGACCATCTACACATGTTGGAGAGCCTTTGGAGGCTAGACATGGCACCTTGAGGGCATCTTTGTCCTTTGGAGGAGACGACCCCTCTCTTGGGGCTTTGCTTCATCTTGTTCATTGTACATGTGGCTTGACCACTTTTATTTTATTGTTGTGTTAGATTAGTTAGTTATAATTTTACTTTTCTTAGGTTAGATCTAAGGAATCACATGAGATATTATTATTTTATTGTAAATGAAGTTTAATATCACTCTATTTAAAGAGATGCACTTCCTCATTATCATTCATGGTTGGATTTATGGGTTCTCTCTCTCATTGGAGCTTAATTGACATATCTTTCTTGGAGCATTTATGGTGTAAAAGGTTTCTTTCTATGTGGGTGAATGTTCTCAACTCTTGAAGCTTCTCTTTCTTGGTTTTATTTTGATGCATAAGGATTAATGATGGAATGTTCAAGTTTCCTACAAGCCTTTCAAGATCAATCCATTGAGGGATAACTCTATCACTTGGAAGGAAGAAGTTATCGGGTTTGTCCTTCTTCCTTTGTTGATTTGGTGATTACTTGGTACCATGCTTTTGTTGAAGATTGAGCAGCTTCGGATGATATCCTTATTGTATTTGACCAAGACAACTCTGAAAAAATATTATTATATTATATTTGTTAAGACGACCCTATTGTGCCTTGACAAGTAAAATGAAAATAAAAGGACAAAGTGACAGGTCGGCCCAGACCTTATTTTAGGCTGGCCAAACTATTTTTTATAAGGGAGGCCAACGCCTCATTTGCACACTCACAACACAAGTTCTGTGGCTAAAGAAGAACTCTATCTTGTTTTTGTGATTTCCTCTCTTTCAATGATCTTATATATGCAGTTAATGTGCTAAATAATTGTAATAATGAAAGAAGAACTGTAACTGTTAACTGCATAAGTAAAATATCAACATGGTATCAGAGCAGGCCTGAAAGAGACCAACTCACAATTTATAAGGACTTGGCTAGCCTCAACGCACCCTCTCCAAGATTCAGTTTTCAGTTTTGCAGCTGCTACAGAATTATGGTTTCTGCATAAACCCTAAGAGTGATGTTTTACCCTTTGTTGGAGGACATTGGTGAATCTAAGATCACCTAAGAACTCGCCCAAGAAAGGCACATCACTTCCCTGGACCAGAATTCGAAAATCTAAAATTTAAAAAATTAGGGTTTCCTCATAAACCCTAGATTTGGACGCTTGGTTGCAACTGCTGTAGTTCTCGTGACAAGACTCATCTTGGTTCAACAAAATTCTCTGGTAAGGTCTAGATCCATATCTTGAAAAGTTATTTGTTGTTTACTTGTTCTGGGCAGGATGACTACCAGTACCAAGCTTGATGAAAAGCTTGAAGGAGTAGATGAATTTTGAGCATGGAAGTACAGAGTGATGCTCATTCTAGAAGAGAGTGACCTTATATGTTTTGTTGAACAAGATATTGAAGAGCCAAAGGGAGATGAGGCCAAAGCCAAATATAAGAAGGATTTGATCAAAGCAAAGAGGATCATTGTCGATTCCATCAAGAACCATTTGATTCCTCATGTTTCAGCATTAAAAACCCCAAAGCAAATGATGGATGCCTTATCAATCGGAAAATGATCTTGAGGACACAACTCAAGAATGTAAAGATGCAAAATTCAGAAACCATACATTCTTACTTCACAAGAGTGTCCCAGATTAAAGAACAGCTTGAAGATATTGGAGACTCAGTTGAAGAAGTTGAGATAATGATGACCACATTAAATGGTCTTCCAAATTCTTGGGAATCCTTCATCCAAGGAATCTGCTCTAGAAGAAAGTTAACTAAGTTCAACAGGTTGTGGGAAGACTGTACTCAAGAAGAAGCCAGATTAGAGGCAAGAAAGGAAAAGATAGAAAACAATGAAGATCAAGTGCTAAGAGCTCACGCAAGGAAAGGACAGAACAAGAAAGAAGTTCACTCTCACAAAAGATTTCAGAAGCCTCATAAAGGACAAGATTCTCATAAAGATCTCTCGAGCTTCAGATGCTTCATTTGCTAGAAGATGGGACATATTGCAAGAAATTGTCCCCAAGCAAAAGATTAAGATAAAACCAGGAAGTTTAAAAGGCATCATGCCAATTTTGCAGGAGAAGATGAACCTGATCGGAAAAGAACAAAAATAGATGATCCTAATGAACTATATCTTCTGTGATATAGGACTTAGCGCTTCCGAAGCACTTGATTCATATCAAGTGATATTGATACTTGTATCTCGTTTCTTCCACATTAAAACTTCAGGAAGTAAAAGAGCTGGAGAATTGTTGTGTCATGTGGGCCAAGTACAAGTTGTGAAGAAGTGTCATTATTCATCCAGATATCATATAGATCAAGCAAGCAGTCTGACAAATGCACGCTCCAGGTATGCACCCTTCATATTTGATTTCAGTTTTAAGTTTATTAACATTAGATTTTATGCATTTTTATCTTAGTTCGTTGGATCATTATCTCTGGTATGGGAATCTAACAAGGTCTCATTTAAAATCAAGAAATAGTTCCTGTGCTCGGGGGTGGCATATGTAAATGCCTATGGTTGGGTAACAATGATGTGACATTGTTTATGGTATAAAACAAGCACATTAGAAGAGAACTCACAGTGTCCTGCAGTTTCTTGATGAGAAGACTTGGTCAATGGATAATGAGACCACCTTGACAGAAAGCAAAATTCGTATGAAGTCTGACTCAACTTTTCATATTAAGACTTGGTATCCAACACCAAGTATATCTTGCAGAGACTCCGAGGATATTGTAGACTCAGAAGAAGTCAAGGCTCAGAGGGAGCAGGTATGACAGTCCTTGTATTTGAGATTGAGTTACCTTCAGTGCCAGATGGTGCAAATTGATCACTCTTCAGATCAACAGGAAACGTTAGTAGAGCCAGAAGGGCCTACCCAGAATCATCGCAGTAATCAAGAAGACACCAACATGGTCCTGTGACACTTTGCAAGATGCAAAGCCATATAGCATTGACTGGCCATATCATGAGGAGCAGATGGCTCCACCAATGGTGAGGTAGGCGGCCCCACCAAGTACCAGCTCAGAAGGAGCTAGAGTTTAGAGGGAATCAAACCTCACGATCCAGTAAGGAGGAGCAACCTCCCTAGGACCATTCATAGAGATGTACAAAGCCTAATTTGTGTCCAGAGGATTCTCCCATCAAGAGGGAGAAGACTATGAGGAGACACTTGCTCTAGTAATTAGAAGAAGTATATATAGAACAACCATGTTCCATTAAAAGAAGCTGGTGCAGTATGAGATTCAAAGGGAGCAAATGAATCTGATATCGTAATGGAGTAGAGGAGCTACTCTCAGAGTTTGACGGTTACAGTGAGAATGGAGCAATCATTCTCAGTTTCAGAAAAAGCAGCTGCAAGTACAGAGCCCCAGTTCCAGAAGAAACAAGTTGCAGAGAGAGTAGAGGACATACTCTCTGACAATGAGATAGATAGTGCTTTGCAGAAAGCACATAGAGCCAACACATGATTGTGCTAATTGAGTTGCAATTCAACAAGTGTACCAGGTTGGTACAATGTGATGTGAAAATTCGATTCGAAGAACATGAGGAAAAATATATGTTTTGCGGTGAAAGACATGTTCACCCGATTATGGCAAAACATGTGATGAGGTACTTAAAGGGTACAATCGATTATGGAGCCAGATATATCTCGGAGTGTAAGATTGTAGATTCAGATTGGGCAGACAGTTGTCACAAACCGGAAAAAGTACATCCATATATTGTTTAGTATGGGATCAACTGTGATCTCGTAACTCAGTGAGAAGCATAACTATATGGCACTCAGTTCCATAGATAGTATGTGGCAGCATGGTCAGCTTCTGGTGAAGCAATGTGGCTTCAGAAGTTGATTGCAAAATTGTTTGATCTCGAGTTGGAGGAAACCTATATCTTTTATGACAACCAGAGTTGCATAAAGTTGTGAGTGAACCTAGTGTGTCATGATAAGTTCAAGCATATCGAAATCAAGTACCATTATATCTGAAAGATGATACATAAGGGAGCAGTAAAGCTCCAGTATGTTCCTACCGACGAGCAGGTAGTAGACGTGTTGACTAAGCCTCTGTCGAGAGAGAAGTTCAAATACTTCAGAGTTGATCTTAGTGTGGTCCAGAAGGATTTTCCCTCATGAGAGGGAGTGATGTGTTCCCCAGTAGTGGGAAGTGATGTGTTCCCCAATAGCAGTGATCCCCAATAGAGGGAAGTGATGAGAACCCCAGTGGAGGAAGCTACCCCAGCGCAGGCTTGTACGCTACCCCAGTGCAAGTTGGTAACCCCAACGTAGGATGGTACGCTACCCCAACGCAGGTTGGTAACTCCAACGCAGTATGGTACGCTACCCCAACACAGGTTGGTACTCCAACGCAGGATGGTATGTTACTCCAGTATGAAAGGTTGGTGAAAGTGCATAACTTCTTATGATATATAGATCTGTGATTGACAACAAGACAATGACCAAATATGCAGAAGCGCAGAAGCAATGATGATGCTCGTGACAAGAAGAATACCTTCCTTGCTAAGAGGGAGTGTTGAAGATTGAGCATCTTCGAAAGATATCCTTATTGTATTTGACCAAGAAAAACTCTAAAGAATATTATTATATTATATTTGTTAAGACGACCATATTGTGCCTTTGTAAAAGTCGACCCTATTGTGCCTTAACAAGTAAAATGAAAATAAAAGAACAAAGTGACAGGTCAGCCTAGACCTTATTTTAGGTTGGCCAAACCACTATTTATAAGGGAGGTCAGCGCCTCATTTGCACACTCATAACACAAGTTTTGTGGCTAAAGAAGAAGTGCGTAAGTCTTGGAGGAAGAAGTTGTTGCAGCTAGGTTTGATGTTGTGAATGTTCTTGGTCTATCTCTTGGATACATCTTGGTTAAGTGGTGCATTACTCTTCCCTAGTCAAGGGTTAGAGGAGGATCTTCTGCTTTGTTAGTTCTCTCTTGGAGAGAAGCATTGTTCTTGGTTGGCTAATCTATATTGAGGAAGTTTGTTGGGTTTTCTTCCCCTAGAGGGTTTCCCAGGATAATATTTGTGTCTATCTTGTTTCTATGATTGCCTCTCTTTCAGTGATATTATATATGCAGTTAATGTGCTAAATAATTGTAATAATGAAAGAAGAACTGTAACTGTTAGCTGCATAAGTAAAATATCAACAACTTTGTTTTTCTTTATGGTTCCTTAGTTGAAGTATTAATTAATTTCATCAAGTCATAGTTGGTCTTGGGTGGTGAAAGTTTTCTTCTATTAAAGTTCCCTTGTAGACTTTTGTAACTCATTGTTGATCTTCATTGAGTGAAGGATTATTTTTCCTCTTGGTTCTAGTCTCAAACCCTAATCCTTGAACAAATAGGCTAGCCTTTGGAGAGCTTCTTCTTGACCTCATTGCCATTTCATTCGCCTTGACTCCATTGCCCTAGTTGAATTTGGCACTGATCTCTATGTCCTTCCATCACTTATTCTGAAAACCCTAAAAACTCCAAACCCCGTTTTACTAAGGCTACTGTCAACTTCACCTTGTGCTTCGTTGCTTGGTCTTAGTAATCCTAGTAGGGATACCCCTCTTAAGTTAGAGGAGAGTCAGCCTAAAGCGCAATGGACATGTTGTTGAGGTGACAGTGGTGACCTTCCCAGAGGTTGTCTCTTGGATTGTATCTTGTGGATTAGTGCTTTCACGAAGTAGTACAATTTGGGCAGTAATAGGTTCCACACTTGAGAAGGAAGAATTACAACTAATGAAAAAGTGCAAGAAGCACAAACGAACATACAACAATAGAAGCAAGGAAAATATGTTGTCAAGAAGCATCAATGTTTTACATTAAAAATCTAGGTCAAAAGACTTCAGAATACGATGTAAACAATATAAAGGGACCTCACCAACACTCAAAGAAGGAACGAAGTCAAACCCCTAAAATCAAACAAACACAAAATGATGCCACCACATAAATATACTCAGCTAGAGAGAATCCTAATTACTATGGTTTAAGGACAAAACATTTCTTAAGGGGTGGCATTGTAACACATAAATAATAATAATAGTAAATAATAATCATTATGTTAATAATGAAAGGTCAAGGAACACATCCCACTTCAGCTTGTGACTAGTCAATGCATATAAATATATCGTTACTAGAGTCATTATATCATTCTTATCATTCAATCAAAGAAGGAACGAAGTCAAACCCCTAAAATCAATCAAACACAAAACGATGCCACTATAGAAACATACTCCACTAGAGAGAATCATATTTACTATGGTTTGAGGACAAAACATTTCTTAAGGGGATGGCATTGTAACACATAAATAATAATAATAATACCAATAATAGTAAATAATAATAATAGTACCAATAATAGTAAATAATAATCATTATGTTAATGAAAGGTCAAGGGACACATCCCACTTTAGCTTGTGACTAGTCAAAGCATATAAATATACAGTTACTAGAGTCATTATATCATTCTTATCATTCAATTAGTCATTTATTCTTTGATATATTCATATATACATTTTTTCTCTATTCATAAAGTGCTTCTTTTACACAGTTTTTGTAGGTTATGAAAGCCATTACTTTTGATAAGATTTTGGTCGATCTCTTGAGATTGGCTAATATTATGGATTGATTTGAAACACATGAAGGCCCAAATCTAAAATTCTTCTAGGCACCTTAGATAAGCTAGATAAGATAATTTTATTAATGTTCGATTAATGACCACAAAAGTAGGTCAAGGGGATTGTTGAGTACACTGATGTCTTTACAAAGCAGGAGTACCAAAAGGTCTCCTATAAAAGGAAAAATGCAGAAAGTAAAGTAAAGTAGGGCAGAGTAAAGGGTGAGATCTACGATTAGGCATGAACAACTCTTGAACCCAAGTCCAGAGGCCCGCTCTGAAGTGGAGATGTATAGGAGGAGAAGATCTAGGAACAAGAAGAACCAAAAGTAATGAGATAGATCTTTCATGGAATAGACTCATCTCTCTTACCATTCGAGGCCGAATGAAGGAATCTGAGTATAGTATGATGTCCAGAGGCAGAACTAGTGGTAAACCTGGATCGTCCGTTGCGTTGCTGTCTGGAAGAGGTAGTTTGTCGTTGAGGTTTGGGGGATCATGTCCCTCTTCCTCAGAGGGATTTGACATGGTCGTATCGTCGAACTCTCGTGGGACAAGAGAAGATCCCACATGTCCGCACTAATCTGGAGTCAGGAGCGGTGTTGGTCCGCTCTAAGGGTAGTAGTGTGAAGAAAAAAGTGATCTGCTGGGTAGAGTCTGGTCTAGTGGGAGGCTGAAAAATGTGAGCTCGAAGCCTGAGAGCCTTTTGCATGTATAAGGCTAAGCACCTCTGATTGAAATATTTGAACTTTGGATCTATCCTAACGTTGGATCTATCAAGTGTTGTTGGATCAAACCTTTCCTTTAGTCTTTTCAATATTAAAAAAGTTTGTCTCGGAGGGATTTGATCCATCTTGACACCTGATAGATTCGAAGTTAAGATGGATCTACGTTGGTATGTATCATTAGTGTACTTGTAATTATGTCTAAGGCCATACTTTATTCTTTAATTGTATTACTAGGTGTGGTTAAGGCTGACCTAGTCATGTACATTGGTATGTATCATTAGCGCACTTGTAGTGGCTAAGGTCATACTTTGTTCATTTATTGTATTTCTAGGTGTGGTTAAGTCGACCTAGTCAACCAATATATGTAGGCTCTATAATCCTCTTGTGGAGTGCATCTTACTTATGTGGGGCTATAACCCCTCTTGGGAGGACACCCTACTTGAGTTTTGTATAAATACACAACTCAAATGTCATTTGTATATCACCTTTTTATATCATTGCGTAAGGCTATACAAGTGTTTTAAGTCTGTGTGTACTACATTTTTGGCATTCTCTTGTGTTTGGAATATTTTCTCTTTTATGTGCATTTGTGCATCTCAGGTATAACACATTCATGCCTGGGCATCATTTTCTCTTGTATGCACTTTTAGTTCAGTGCTAGTGCACTTCTTTAGTTGTTTTTTTCTCTTTTTTACTGCAGGTTTTTGTGTAAGTGTTTTAGTTATGTTTGATCCCCTCTTTCGATTTGTGATCTCGACATGGTATCAAAGTGGGTGTGAACCTTCCCTAATCATTTTGTTGCTATTTTTTTCGGGCTTTTCTTGGTTATTCGTGCTGATATTTCTGTGATCAAAATTGAGATGCAGGTTTTGAGGAATATCGACGCTCTTTCATTGTGTTTTGATGGTGGGGAAATTTCTTTATTATGGCTGTTTGTGCCCATTTGCTGCACTAATTACAAAGTTCTTATCAATAAAGATTGGTGCTTCTATATTGGGAGATTGTCATTAGGTTTACTTGTTGATTTATTTCAACATTTGTTTAGTAGTGGTTTGGAGACTTTAGCTGATGGCATCACTTTTTTGTCACTGTGGAACTTGGGTTTCCAGATCGGATTTTTAAGCAATAGTTTGTAGACTTTTTGTTGGTGGCATCATTTTTTTGTCATTGTGGAACTAGGGTGTCAAGATCTGATTTTCCAACAATGGTTTTTGGAGATTTTTTGAAAGTAGCATTGCCTGGGGGCTATGGAACTAGGAGACTTTTGGTTGGTGGCATCATTGTTTTGTCATTGTGGAACTAGGGTGTCAAGATCTGATTTTCCAACAGTGGTTTTTGGAGATTTTTTGAAAGTAGCATTGCCTGGGGGCTATGAAACTAGGATTTCTAGATTTGATTTTTTATGTACATATGATTTGTGGAACTAGGAGATCATGTCTCGAGGCCCACATGGTCCTAGACATGGAGTACCGAGAGCGAGATTGACTTGAGCATGGCCCTGGAGGGCCCATCTTTCTTCTTCTCAGCCAGACTTGTCCTGTCAGCAGT
>ML796409.1:162570-176221 GCA_009831015.1 Picea engelmannii
AATTATCTAGCAAAAGTATTGGGAAAGGTACCTTGGTCTTGGTAAATTTGTAAGTACTATTGTAAATCTTGTAATGTTTCAACATATGATTAAGAGGGTTCAAAACCAACAACAATAATCAAATATAGTTTCACATGCACAATCATGGTTCAAACAGAAATGATGAAGCAAAGTTGATGTCAAATAGAAAATTCCCAAATAGATTTCTAAAAATCCAAACTTTATCTTATTGATATGTAGTAGACCAGTAGCTTGTGGCATGTTGTTTTTTGGACTCTAGCGGCCATTTAGAGCTTTGTTTATTATGTGTATTTTGTTTCAAATATGTATTGCATCGTTTGTCTCTGATGGTTTGGAATCTTCAAAATATATTTTTTCATTAAAATTTTAATATTTTATGTATTTTTTAGTAACTCAAGTCATAAAATTCAAACCAGTCCAATTCCAAGTTGAGCATATTTTCAGTGGATTCCAGGGCCGAGTTTGAGTTTTAAAACATTGCTTTCTCTAGCACACTTTAGGCTCATCCCTAGTGCACTTCTTTATTGTTGTTTCTTTCTTTTTTTCACTGCAGGTTTTGTGTTGGCATTTTGGTTACATTCATTCCCCTCTTTCTATTTGTGATCTCAACATTTATCAAAAGGAGAACGCATTCACAGAGGTCAACGTTGTGACAAAAACCATCAAATTTCTAAGACAAAGCAAAGAACCTAGAATATATTCATGGCAAAAGTGAATTTGGGAAAGAAGTGCAAATTTCTAGCAAACAAAAGCCCTCGTGCCATGCAACACCTAGAATTGAAGAAGAACCAACCTCCCTTAATTTGCAAAGAACAAAAGGAAAGTCGAAGGTATTTTTTTTTTTTGTCTCCTGGAGACATTTTTTCTTGGGCAGAATGTACAAGGTTTTGGGACTTTATTGGTGTGTATAAGCCTTAAAAGTTAAAACTAGTTGAAGAAACATTTAAAATGTTTAATATTGCAAAAGTTGGGTGATCTTTCTAGGATAGAACCGAACCCCAAACTTCTCTAGAGTCTCTTCAAAATTATTTTAATAATTTGAAGAAAATAACAGTGTTCCACTGGGACGTGTCCCCCAGGGTGGGGGTTGTGTCCCCCACGTCCTAGGGACAGGGGGTACGTTTCTCCACGTCCCCTTTTTTGGGGATACGCGGGGGGACGTGACTCCTCAAGGTGGGGGATGAGTCTCCCCGAAAGAAGGACTCCTGGGCAGCCTCCCGAATTCTTTTTCCTAATAAGGCTTAAAAAATAAAAATTTAAATTTAAAAAAGTAAAAATAAAAAAAATAAAAAACGAATATGTATATAAAAAGAGGATAAAAGTTAAAACACAATTAATTTATTAAATTTTAAAAGATAAATAATAAAAACACAATTAAATTTTAAAAATTGACTCATGCGGGAGATGGATGTAGAGGACATGGCAATGAGATTGACTCCATGATGGTCATTTTAAAATTTATTTTCTATGTTCATTGTTTTTTCATTTTTAACTTCTGAGTATTGATTCTAGATACTGATGACCTTAGACCTTGACTCATCACTTTTTACTATTTTAAATTTTTTAGTTTGAGTAATTCCAATTTACTTTTCAGACTTTAGTATCTACTATTTAGTATTTTGCTTAGTACTAATTAATTAGATTCTAGAATGATGAATTTAATTTTTTAAATCAATGTATCAATATTTATTATTTTACTATTCTTGTTTCAACTTTCATTTATGATTTATGAATCAATGTATTTCATTACTGAATTTGAATTTTGAATCATGTTTAATAGTTTATATAATTTACAAATTTGAATTTTCAATTTACTAATTTAGTATTTTAGTATTTACTGATGAATTTGCATGGGATGAACATTGAATTGTTATTGTCGAGATTTTATCATTATTATTTTTATTTTTAAAATTTTATATTATATTTTTTAATTTTTAATATTATATATGTGACATCCCCCCATCCCTCATTTCCCTAAAATCCCTAAATTTGGGGGTACTTCCACACGTCCCCTTATGCGTCTCCCCGCACCCGCATCCCCTCGTCCTGGAGACTTGGTGGAACATTGGAAAATAATGAGAGAGTATGTTGAAGTTTACCACCTTAGTGTATGGAACAAGAATTGATAACTATAATATGGCTTGGAATTTAGAATTCAAAAGAAGAAGAAAATGAATCAAACAAGGAAAAAGATGATTACTTTGAAGCAAACCAAAAAAGGTCTTTTTTCGATTAGTAACTTAGATTTCTAGTTGGATACAAGAGTTGAGTATGCCACCTATCAAGGTGAATTCTATCCTACTTCATTAAGAAGAGATGGCAATATATTTTTGTTCAGGGGTATTCTTGCTTCAGAAAAGAAGTGGTGAGATAATTTCCTAGGAGATGACAATTTGATGGGGCACTAGCACTAGCACTAGTGCTAGGATCTTGAAATATGAGAAGCTGAAAAATAAAAGTAAAAAAGTGTTTTATTTTATCTTTGTAATCTCTTTATAAGTCTTTTTGAATCTTTGATGCAAGGGGGGAGTAATAGGTAAAAATTGTATTGTCGTATTAACAAGAGTGTTGGAGTATTAACACTCCAATACTATGTTTAATGTAATAAAGTTACAATATGTTAATGTGACTTTATTAAATAGTTATAGATAAGTTGGAAAGTGTCGTTAGTTAAGATTGAAGAATAGTTAGGTTAGGTGATGTAGGTATTATCAACCACCTCATGAATAAATATAAAAGGGCATCTCCTCATTGTATACAATGACTTTTTCAATAATTAAATAATTATTTTATCTGTCATCTCTCGTATATATTGGTAGAAGTCCAACATTGAACAAACTGGTCTTGACCTGTTTAAGTCAGACTCCAAATGTTAAATGTCTGGGCAATTACTTGCCTAGACATATAAGTCTCAATTTATTTTTCCCAATGAAAACATTGTAGGGAAACTGAAGGTATGCTTTCCCACATTCGCGGCTGCCATGTCTAGTGAACTTGTTGGTGTGAGCTAGTGTGCCTCACCCAGGGGCATTCAAGCCAAGCACCTACTGACACTGAACTAGCCAAATGCCCAACGACATTGGTGACAACTGGTTGAGCTATAACTCCTTGGGCTATTTAATTCTCAATTTCATGTCTCTAAACATTTCAATTCCAAACATTAGATCAAACATCTTTGGTAGTGAACCTCAAAGTAGCAAATATATCCACCATGAATACAAAGATGTCAAGTTCAGTATTAGTTCCAAAACAAATAAGAATATGATAAAAGACAATCTATCTTTGGCTTGATTCCAGTTGGGATATTTTTACAAAAGTATATACTACATTTGACCATGTGCAGAAAATTTCAGAAAATTTCATCATATTAAGCTCTAGTCAAAATGCCATGACTTCACTACTGTGACTTATCAAGAAGTTGTCAAATAAAAAAAATATGAAGAGGAGGCGATTTATACTATGTTAGCAGGATCTGGATCCTGGTCTGCCAGATTGTTGAAAAGCCAAGTTCCTGATATTGCAGGGAAACGATGAGTACAAAATTATAAAACCATTTTTTATTTAAAAAAAATAACATCGGAAATATCAAATATTCATGATTCATAGACCAGTGTACAATAAATATTAGAATAGTTCATGAAGATTATGACATGTTGGAGGATGGGTCACTTCAACACGATAGAGTGGTGATCTGTAGAGGTGAGCACTTCAACACAATAGAGTGGTGATCTGTAGAGGTGACCACTTCAACACTATAGAGTGGTGATCTGTAGAGGTGACCACTTTAATCGAACAGTCAAGAGAGGGGAATGGAATCTTAAAAGAAGGATATCAACCCTTGAATACATTTTTGGCAGCGAAGTTAAAATCATTAATCCAAAAAGTTGTTTCAAGGCTTTCTTGAAGCTTTTTAGTTTCACCATATACATTGCCAAAACTCGCTATAATAATGAAGATACAGACAAAAACCCTAAAGCACTTTACTGGATACCATTCCTAAAGCTCATTAGCGATTGCTCTCCGCAGATTAGAAGGCATTTCCGGATTAACAGAACATAAGCATGAACAAAACAACACTTACAAGCAAGAACTGAAATCTGAATTTTTGAACAAGAAAGTGAAGAACATTAACAGTAACATAACCGAGAACTCAGAACAGAAAAAGATAAACTGCAAAATCAATGGCCTACCTGTAGACTGTAGCTTTCACAAACTATAAACATTGAAGTGATTGCCCGCTACCCAATGCCATTGTAGTTCAGTTCTAGCTCTGCGTCTATCAAACATCCAATAGATCAATTATTTTGTGTTTGCTAATGGGGCCAAGCACTCTTCTTATAGACTCAGTGTGTTTTAGGGGATTAGGGTTTCACATGGAGTGGGGCAATCTTCTAAGAAAAAGGTGGTTTTGACTGAAATCAGGGTAAAAAAAAGCTCGCGATATGTTTAAGGGGCAATCTTCTGCTCAGGATCCGTTTCTCCAGGTCAGGATCCTTTTCAGCATGGTGAGGATCTGTTTCAGAGCCAGATACGGATCTGGATCCAGATCCGATTCACTGATCTACGGATCCAACACCCAGGAAGGACGGATTCAGTAACATAGGATTTCCGATTTATATAATGCGGTGAAAATTATTCCTATGTTGCATGGAAACGGATCCAGATCGGAATGTGGATATGGGTTCATATATATTTCACTCTCAATCATTTTCGCGAACTTAGATTTGTGTGTTTTAGGATTGGAGGAAGGGGCTATTTTATAGTTAAATGTTAGGGTTTTAGGGCCCAACACTTTACCTTTTTGTGTTTAGGGTTTTAGGGTCCCACACTTTACCCTTTTTTTGAGTGCCCAGCTTAAAGCTAGGAATATATCTTGAGCGGGACCTCCTATGCTTCTAAACTGGAGACATATCCCAAGCAGGTTCAGATTGAGATCTTCTGAAACATGGACATTGGATCCTCCGTAGGTGGATCAGGTAACATAGATTTATACTTTTATAAGACCTCAAATCCCTAGAGAGAAAAAGAACCAAGAAGAATGTACAATTCATTGGAAAGACATTTCCATAATGTCTACTTGTTTTCAAATCACACTATTTATAAAGGTTCCATGTTAAAGAATTCTGAAGCATATGTGGATTCAATGTATAACACTTGTATTGTTCTTGTTTTGAAATATAAAGAATGATAGAATACGATCACCATTCAATTTCATTCAAACATATAAAGAGAATTAGTAGATTGGAGCTATTCTTTTGTTTATTGTTTAATACTTGTCCACACATTTGGTCTATTGGGCTACAGTATGTAGATATAAACATTGCCTTTGTTTGGTGATCATCTCACGGGATATTGAAGTTGAAATTAGCATTGTTTTTAGAAAATCATTACATGATAATTATTTGTCATGTCCTTGACAATGAATATGGGATGGTTCAATATGCCCAACATGGCATGGATGGAAATGAACTTTTCAGTATTTTTGTTTTGAAAAGTTTGAATTTTGAATTTTAGTTCAAACTTCTGAAGTAAAAACTTAAAAGTGATAAGTCTTTATGATCATTGGCTTTTTATTGTATTTATTCAATCTTTTTGCTTGATAAAATTCAATTTTAAAGGGATTTATATTTATTGAATACTATATTGTGGCAATTTTTGGCACATGTTTGTAATATAAGGATGTCTGTGTTTAGCATTCTCCATTTGTTTGGAATAATTTCTGATTTGTGTGTTGTTTATGTTTCTCACAGATTAAATGGATGTCAAGGATATGTTAATCTAGAAGGCAGTCCACCATCAGCTCACGGAATGCAGCCAGGTTATATTCGATCAATGTCAAAACCTTTGCATCATGGCTCATATTCAACTCCGCAGAACCCTCTGAGTCGACTGGGACAGCAGTCATCTCAGATCTTCCAGCAACATTTCCAGTACCAGTATCATCCTCAATCAATGCTAAATCCTGATCAGCAGTTGGTTTCTAATGCATTTGGGCAGCTGCATATACATCAATCAAGTAATGTAGGACACGGTCAGCTTTCCAATGGAGGGAGGGGCTCTGGTTATTCACTATCCTCCACTCAGATAGATACCCGAGCAGAGCACACTCGGGTGTCTGGAATTGGAAGTAGGATAAGCATTGGGGCACCTGGTCATGCAAACTATCCTCAAGATCACTTTTTGGAGAGCACCTCACAATGTTTGCCTGGGATTCCTCATACTCAAGGACAAGGCTCTCTAACAAATGAAATCTCTTGGGGTACTCATTTACATCAAGAAAGTTATTAGATGCCTTAGTTTATTCCATCACTTGACAAGTGTTGGCAGTCTGAAAGAAAAGAGAGGATGTCTCTTTGTTATGTTTTTTCTCTTAATATTTCTTCTGTAAAAATGTAACAATTTGTCTCTCTCAATTGTTTCATTGTTATCTATGCAGGGCGAAGGACTGGTCATCCCTTCACCACTCTTCCACCATCCATTAATGGCAGAAGAGATTACAGGAGGATTGGTTGATTTTAAAAGATGGCTTATTTCTGTTTTTCAGGAGGATATCAATATTCTTTATTGGATCCGTTCATGCATTCCAGTTCTGTATAAGAAGCTAGAAATGGTATTTCTCAAGTTTGTATTTCTTAAGATGTAATGGTCTGGGCATGTTTGCCAACCAAAACACATTTCTTTGTTTAGAACCCCCCCAAAGAAATTGTCAACTGGATAGGCTGACTTGAGCTTTGAGAGTAATAGTTATAACTTGTGACTTACTCATAAGTAGCCAGTCCCTTAAGATTACCAATGACATGATTGCTGGCTGTGCCACACATGGTACAAGCAAGAAAATTGCCCTCCTTTCTTCAGATATTTCATGCCCGTGGCTTGTACATCTGTCATACATATGAATTGCCATCTCTACTTAATACTCAATGGTACCTTCATTTAAATTGCTGCTAAGTTAAAACTGACTATCTCATTCTTAGTTTATGCTTTAATTATGATCTTCTGTTCACTGCTGTTTCTTTTCTTTTTCATTCAACCCATTAATATGTGACAATTTATTGTAATTCTATTTAAATTATTGTTTTAGGCTTGAGACCAATATCTGGCAGTGTCAAGCACTTCAAGTTTATCTATGGGATGATCTTCTATCTTTTCTCAATCCCTGTTGAGGTACTTTGTTTTACAGCTCAAGGGGAGAAAAATGTGGCATTATCATTTGCGAGTTCGTAGGAATGGTCGTGATTAAAGAAGCAATTGTAGCCCCCAGAAATCTCTGGTACCTTCAAAACTGGTATGGCAAGACAAAAATGCCCCCTTTTCCATGCCTATGACTCGTACATTTATAAATTTAAAAGGAATATATAAAACGTAGAACCTGAAAGACTAGTAGGAGAGGGCACAGAATCATCGCAGGTTGTTCAACAAGCTGATGCTTAGTGCCTATTAATGATGAGTTGGCTGCAATGCTTACTACAACTAATTTGATATGAATATTTCTTCCTTTTTTTCACGAGTTAGAATGGGTCTTATGTTTATGAAAACAAGAGTCATGTCTATGAAACTGGCCTATTTGCCTGTTAGAACTTAGTACAGTGTAGCAGAGCTTGAAATCTTTGTTTTTGCATGAGCTCTGGGATCTGGAGTAACTGATTGCTCTTGCATCATGTAGAATATAATTGCTCTTGCATCATGTAGAATATAATTGCTCTGTTTTCTTTTTGGAATGGACATAAGGGTAATCTGACCTTTTCTAATTTGTGAGTTTTGTAAATCTTGTCACAGGTACCGGGAACTGAACTATAGAAGTTATCTTACTAATATCTCAAAAAGGTTTTTGCGAGATTTGGACAGTTATGTGGTTACATCGAGGCCCGCCCATTCTTTTGATTTTCAAGTTTCGACTTGTTTTTCAATATTGCTGGGAAAGAAATTATGGAAGCAAGTGCTGACTTCAAAATTTGAATAAGCATGACTTCTGGAGTATGGTATTATCTCTTTAGAGATGTGAAACGACTTTGTTTAGAAGCAAAATGTCATCATCTTGGAAAGTTATGTTTTTTTATTATGAGCAAGCAGAGTTCAGACGAATAAAATGCTTGATCGATTACATCATGTTATAATATTCTATTTGCTACCATGTGTATGGAGACATGATAATTGAGAATTTGTACGAGTTCCATTTGTTCCATAAATGTCGAAAGTTCAGTGTGTGTGTTGTATTTTGCTAAACATTCTACCATATGGGAAGAATTACTGCCATTTCAATATGATTGGTAAAGAAAATGTCTCCGATACGAGTCCATTATTTAACGCAACTGATTATATGAGTTGGCATGTGATATTTATTCAGTGGGAGGGATGCTTGCAAAAAAGCCTGTGCAAAAGTGACGTCGTTCTACATTATAGGTCCTAGGATGCTAGAGATGTTGCACTGGTAAGTGGAATCATAGTACTTAACAACTTAGAACACACTTGATTTGTATGGTTGGAAAAAGAGGCATCACAGTATAACACAATCTCTAACAGACTGCTTGATATCTGAGACTTGCACTTTTTTGCAGACAGCGGTATTCTGAACTGATTTCTGATAGTTATTAGCATGGGATACATACAGAAATGCATTATTACATAAGTTAGATGTTTGTAGTATGTTTCTGTTTGTGGATACACTTTTCATCATCCCAACTTCTGTTTTAATTACCAATGGGCAACATATTTCCCTACTTTATAATAGCTTTATGTGCTGATACCTGCTCTTTTTGACCTTTCATTACAGCCCAGAAGCATTAGAATGCCGAACTCTTGGTTCTTAGAATGCAAACCTACTGCATTTATATGGTTTAAACGAACAATTTAGGACAATCTCTGCCAAAAAAACAAAGTTATTCACTCCACCTAAATTATCTCACCATCAGGCATATGCAGATTGCAGGCAGGTATTTTTAATTTTTTTTTTGGATGCGTGCAAATTCAGGTAGTAATATATATTTGAAACAAAACATCGAAGTTTCTGAGTTTGGCTACACAGGGTTCTATTGTTTAACTTGCTGACTGTCTCTTGATGGTTGAAAGATGTGTTATATGATGCGAGACTATGTATTGTGAAATATTTGAATTGAATGCCAAACAGGGTGCAAATTCATGGTTTCATGGAGATACATTGTGGTCGATATTACTGATTTCCAGCTATTGATGGACTTTAAACAAAATAAAGTTCCTTCCAATATTGTGAAATTTTTTTTTTCTCGAGACACTTGCTTCTCACTAACTCTTTGAATATTGTTAAAGCTTTTAAGAATTGAACCTACAAGGATAATGCAATACAGCTTGGCATAGCCTTGTTTAGATTATTTTTTGGTTCTCAGCTAGCTTCTTTTTACCCTGACGCAGCAAGTTCTCCAGCGTGCAATATTAAGAGTATCCTTTTTGTCATAGTTGACTAAGATTTGTACTTGGCATTAACCGTAAGTACAAAACACAAGCAGCATACAAAGACAATGTAGGAAAATCAGTTCTTCAGAGATCTCTTACAAGAAAAATCGATCCAGCCAATAGGCTGATAGAAACCCCAACAGTTTCTCCTTGAAAATTTGTACGGCCCTCTCTCAATCAAATCGACCTCAACAACACAAAAACGGCCCAGAAATATGGCCTTTGCGCAGTGCATACAGCCCTCTGTGTCCCCTGTATGGCCCTCACACAGATCTGAAGTACGGCCTTTGAAAATGTCAAGGAAAACCAGTTGATCCACCTGCAAAATGTCGCCTTCATCTTCTCTGCAATTTTCTTCCAGCAAACCCTCGAGTAAATCTCTCTATCTAGCAGAAATTCGCCCTCTCTCAGTGAAAGAATACACCCTGCCACCAAGTCAACCTCCTTTATCTCAATGAGCAAGTGAAAACCTGGTCTCCAACGAGATCAAGGGCTGAGATCAACCCTCACTCTCTTAATGAGATGGATGGTAAAGATTAAAAGACCATCACTTAAATTATTTTCACTCTTAACTTTAGGAAAAAATGATCATTAAGGCAACATTAGAATATAACATATTTAATGTATTTTTTCTAAATTAGACTTGGGAAAAATATTTAACCCATCAACTTGGCTAGTTTCATTGTCCTCCACCATGCTAGGACGCCACACATGGGGAAGACCTTCTAAGTTACACTTCTCAACACTCCTGCTTAACAAGGGTTTTCGAACCAACCCCATCTTATCTCTAAACTTTATGAATTTCAGTTTGCATAGTGCCTTGGTAAATATATCTGCCATCTAATCATATTTCCGTATGCATTGCAGCCTCACAGCTCTCCTCTGTACACAATCTCGTAAGAAGTGATAACAAATGTCTATATGCTTGCTACAATCATGAAACACAGGATTTTCAGAGAGCCCGATGTCACTCTGATTATCACAGTGTATTACAGTAGCCTCTAATTCCTTGCTAAACAGTCCCGAGAGTAACTCTCTCAACCACAATGTCTCACATGTTTCTAAACTAGTTGCCATGTACTCTACCTCAGCAAAGCTCAATGCCACTGATAGTTGCTTTTTTTCTGAACTAGGATATAATACCGGATCCTATGTTGAAGCAACATCTTGAAGTGCTCTTTCTGTCCTCTACACATATTGCCCAATCAACATCTGTTAAACTTGCCAATCTCACTTCACTATTGCGCTCATACAACAACCCATACTCCATTGTACCTCTCAAGTAGCGAAGTACATGCTTCGCAACTATCCAATACACTCTTTGAGGGTCCACCATAAACTGACTCAAAGAGTTCATTGCAAAGCTAATATTCGACCTAGTGTTGACCAAATACATGAGCAATCCAATAAGCCGACGATAGATGGTGGGGTCTATTTTCTCAGAATTAAATACATCAATCTTCCTCTGGTTTGTCACTAGAGGCGTGGATATGGGCCTACAATCTGTCATCTTGAACTTGCGCAATATCTTCATTGTATACTTCCCCTGTCCTAAGAAGAAGCATCCATGTATCTGCCAAACCTCCAGACCAAGGAAGTAATGCATCAAACCAAGGTCTTCCATCTTGAACTCTGTTGCAAGGTTAGCCTTATAGTCTGCAATCAATTGCTCATCTCTAGTAAGAAAGAGATCATCAACATATAAAACCAGTATGAGAGGCACCTCACCTGCTAGAAAATAGAGGTTTGGATCAGCCTCACTTCGTTGGAATCCCACATCTCTCAAATAATTGTCGATCTTGGAGTACCACGCCCGAGGTGCCTGTTGTTGAATTTTATATGAGATGATATGATATAGTATTGTATATGAGACGATGTGATAGATTCATATGAGATGATTTATTACGATGATGAATGTGCCAAATATATAGAGAACCTAAAAGCACATATGGTGACCATCCATGAAAGGATGTGTCTCTAATAATTATAATAACTATTTATTATTATTAATTATTAATCTGGGAGAATGTTTTCTCGATATTGTCTAAACATCAACACTCCCTCTCAATGAGGGAGACATTCTGCACCTCAAGCACCTTGAGTCCATATCACTCCTTGTCATGATCAAGGAAGGACTCTGCCTGGGCCCATTTACCATAAGTATACCCTTGTGATAAATGTATTTTATCTCCCTTGGTCTGTAGCGCAATCTAAAAGAAGGTTCGTCTGATGCTTACTAGGGCCATTCACCATAGGTACACCGTTGTGAGTGAATGTTTGCTCGATGTTGAAACATCAACAATCCCTCTTAGCTAGGGAGGTATATTTTCATGATGTCTTCATCTAGTAGTCCACTGACTACTATGTGATCAACTAGTAGCACATTACTTACTACCATGCCATCGGTAGCTCAAATCATTCGCCATGGTCTTTATGACTATTCTGCAATCAACCAGTAGCACACAACCACTGCAATGTCGTCCAACAATATACAATTATTGCCATGTCATAGCAGTACACAACTATTGTCCAGTGGTACACAACCACTGCCATAGTCTCACGACTATGTAGCAATCCACTAGTAGCAGACAACTACTAGCATGTTGTCCAGTGGTACACAACCATTGCCATAGTCTCATGACTATGTAGTAATCCACTAGTAGCACACAACTACTAGCATGTTCTCCAATGGTACACAACCACTGCCATAGTCTCACGACTATGTAGCAATCCACTAGTAGCACACATCTACTAGCATGTTGTCTAGTGGTACACAACCATTGCCATAGTTTCACGACTATGTAGCAATCCACTAGTAGCACACAACTACTAGCATGATGTCCAGTGGTACACACCACTGCCATAGTCTCACGACTACGTAGCTATCCACTAGTAGCACACAACTACTAGCATGTTGTTCAGTGGTACACAACCACTGCCATAATCTCCATGACTATGTTGTGATGTTTCTCCTCTCTGAGTAGTCTTATTCACACTTAGCCACCTCGCATAGTGTAGACAAGACTACGACCATAGCCACATTCACACGTAGCCACCTCACATGGTGTAGGCAAGGCTAAGTTGCAAGTCTTATTCACACCTAGCCACCTCACATGGTGTAGGCAAGGCTTGTACCCGGTTGTGCATTACTCCCTCAGTCACCTCACATGATTGATCTGGGAAACCCTTGGCCAAAGGGGTTAGTTGGCTGGAGGAGAGAAACACCACACCTCCCTCTTAACGAGGGTGGACATTCTACATCACGCCAAGCTTGTCTCTGAAGTACTCATACTTCACTCTAGACAATGGCTTGGTGAGAATGTTTGTTATTTGCTCATTCGTGGATATATGTACTAGAGCTCCATGACTCCTCTCTGCACCATGTTTCATATGAAGTCATGCAAGAAACTTTTGAAGCCATGTTGCTTCACGACTTACAATACTGGTTGCTATATACTTTGCCTCCGTTGTACTGAGTGCCACTGATGTATGCTCCCAACTCAACCATGAGATCACAGTGATCACATATTGAAACAACGTTTGGAAGTACTCTTGTAATCCACTGCACTCCCCGCCCAGTCAGAATATGTATAAGTCTACCGCTTCACATCTCCATCTGAGGCATGTTCCAATCCATATCCACTCGTACCACGTAGGTATCTAAACAAATGTTTTGTTGTCAACCAATGTACATGTCTCAGAATCAAGGTTAAAAGGTCCACATCCCAGTCCTTCTAACTGGCTTCCTTCACTGAAACAAGGGAATCCTCTCAAGGAGGTCTCATATCTCCTCAAGGTCTAGCCTCATGTCTGTCAGTGCTAGAGGATGTCTCTCCCATCTGAATATGAATATGAAGAAGAATCATTTCTGAATGAAAGTCTCTAAGCAACTGACTCTGTCTTAAATCAGATCCACTCTGAGTTTGCATGCTCCCTCTGAGGCTATATAGTCTTCGGAGTCATTTGCTCCCTCTACATGTGTTGACCTCCTCTTCTTTTGCAAATGATACGTCTCCTACTATAACCAACACACATCCATCATATACTCTAAGTCATACGGCGAACCATTTTGATTTTCTACTGTTAAATTTAGACAAGCACAATTTTCTGCAAGTGGTAATTACTTCCAATATACGATATTACTTTAGTAAACTCTAGAACATCACAAGTAATTACACTCAGAACATTCAACTACTTAGAAACT
>ML796409.1:189499-201569 GCA_009831015.1 Picea engelmannii
CTACATAGTCATGAGACTATGGCAATGGTTGTGTACCACTGGACAACATGCTAGTAGTTGTCTGCTACTAGTGGATTGCTACATAGTCGTGAGACTATGGCAGTGGTTGTGTACCACTGGACAATAGTTGTGTACTGCTATGACATGGCAATAATTGTATATTGTTGGACGACATTGCAGTGGTTGTGTGCTACTGGTTGATTGCAGAATAGTCATAAAGACCATGGCGAATGATTTGAGCTACCGATGGCATGGTAGTAAGTAATGTGCTACTAGTTGATCACATAGTAGTCAGTGGACTACTAGATGAAGACATCATGAAAATATACCTCCCTAGCTAAGAGGGATTGTTGATGTTTCAACATCGAGCAAACATTCACTCACAACGGTGTACCTATGGTGAATGGCCCTAGTAAGCATCAGACGAACCTTCTTTTAGATTGCGCTACAGACCAAGGGAGATAAAATACATTTATCACAAGGGTATACTTATGGTAAATGGGCCCAGGCAGAGTCCTTCCTTGATCATGACAAGGAGTGATATGGACTCAAGGTGCTTGAGGTGCAGAATGTCTCCCTCATTGAGAGGGAGTGTTGATGTTTAGACAATATCGAGAAAACATTCTCCCAGATTAATAATTAATAATAATAAATAGTTATTATAATTATTAGAGACACATCCTTTCATGGATGGTCACCATATGTGCTTTTAGGTTCTCTATATATTTGGCACATTCATCATCGTAATAAATCATCTCATATGAATCTATCACATCGTCTCATATACAATACTATATCATATCATCTCATATAAAATTCAACAACAGGCACCTCGGGCGTGGTACTCCAAGATCGACAATTATTTGAGAGATGTGGGATTCCAACGAAGTGAGGCTGATCCAAACCTCTATTTTCTAGCAGGTGAGGTGCCTCTCATACTGGTTTTATATGTTGATGATCTCTTTCTTACTAGAGATGAGCAATTGATTGCAGACTATAAGGCTAACCTTGCAACAGAGTTCAAGATGGAAGACCTTGGTTTGATGCATTACTTCCTTGGTCTGGAGGTTTGGCAGATACATGGATGCTTCTTCTTAGGACAGGGGAAGTATACAATGAAGATATTGCGCAAGTTCAAGATGACAGATTGTAGGCCCATATCCACGCCTCTAGTGACAAACCAGAGGAAGATTGATGTATTTAATTCTGAGAAAATAGACCCCACCATCTATCGTCGGCTTATTGGATTGCTCATGTATTTGGTCAACACTAGGTCGAATATTAGCTTTGCAATGAACTCTTTGAGTCAGTTTATGGTGGACCCTCAAAGAGTGTATTGGATAGTTGCGAAGCATGTACTTCGCTACTTGAGAGGTACAATGGAGTATGGGTTGTTGTATGAGCGCAATAGTGAAGTGAGATTGGCAAGTTTAACAGATGTTGATTGGGCAATATGTGTAGAGGACAGAAAGAGCACTTCAAGATGTTGCTTCAACATAGGATCCGGTATTATATCCTAGTTCAGAAAAAAAGCAACTATCAGTGGCATTGAGCTTTGCTGAGGTAGAGTACATGGCAACTAGTTTAGAAACATGTGAGACATTGTGGTTGAGAGAGTTACTCTCGGGACTGTTTAGCAAGGAATTAGAGGCTACTGTAATACACTGTGATAATCAGAGTGACATCGGGCTCTCTGAAAATCCTGTGTTTCATGATTGTAGCAAGCATATAGACATTTGTTATCACTTCTTACGAGATTGTGTACAGAGGAGAGCTGTGAGGCTGCAATGCATACGGAAATATGATTAGATGGCAGATATATTTACCAAGGCACTATGCAAACTGAAATTCATAAAGTTTAGAGATAAGATGGGGTTGGTTCGAAAACCCTTGTTAAGCAGGAGTGTTGAGAAGTGTAACTTAGAAGGTCTTCCCCATGTGTGGCGTCCTAGCATGGTGGAGGACAATGAAACTAGCCAAGTTGATGGGTTAAATATTTTTCCCAAGTCTAATTTAGAAAAAATACATTAAATATGTTATATTCTAATGTTGCCTTAATGATCATTTTTTCCTAAAGTTAAGAGTGAAAATAATTTAAGTGATGGTCTTTTAATCTTTACCATCCATCTCATTAAGAGAGTGAGGGTTGATCTCAGCCCTTGATCTCGTTGGAGACCAGGTTTTCACTTGCTCATTGAGATAAAGGAGGTTGACTTGGTGGCAGGGTGTATTCTTTCACTGAGAGAGGGCGAATTTCTGCTAGATAGAGAGATTTACTCGAGGGTTTGCTGGAAGAAAATTGCAGAGAAGATGAAGGCGACATTTTGCAGGTGGATCAACTGGTTTTCCTTGACATTTTCAAAGGCCGTACTTCAGATCTGTGTGAGGGCCATACAGGGGACACAGAGGGCTGTATGCACTGCGCAAAGGCCATATTTCTGGGCCGTTTTTGTGTTGTTGAGGTCGATTTGATTGAGAGAGGGCCGTACAAATTTTCAAGGAGAAACTGTTGGGGTTTCTATCAGCCTATTGGCTGGATCGATTTTTCTTGTAAGAGATCTCTGAAGAACTGATTTTCCTACATTGTCTTTGTATGCTGCTTGTGTTTTGTACTTACGGTTAATGCCAAGTACAAATCTTAGTCAACTATGACAAAAAGGATACTCTTAATATTGCACGCTGGAGAACTTGCTGCGTCAGGGTAAAAAGAAGCTAGCTGAGAACCAAAAAATAATCTAAACAAGGCTATGCCAAGCTGTATTGCATTATCCTTGTAGGTTCAATTCTTAAAAGCTTTAACAATATTCAAAGAGTTAGTGAGAAGCAAGTGTCTCGAGAAAAAAAAAATTTCACAATATTGGAAGGAACTTTATTTTGTTTAAAGTCCATCAATAGCTGGAAATCAGTAATATCGACCACAATGTATCTCCATGAAACCATGAATTTGCACCCTGTTTGGCATTCAATTCAAATATTTCACAATACATAGTCTCGCATCATATAACACATCTTTCAACCATCAAGAGACAGTCAGCAAGTTAAACAATAGAACCCTGTGTAGCCAAACTCAGAAACTTCGATGTTTTGTTTCAAATATATATTACTACCTGAATTTGCACGCATCCAAAAAAAAAATTAAAAATACCTGCCTGCAATCTGCATATGCCTGATGGTGAGATAATTTAGGTGGAGTGAATAACTTTGTTTTTTTGGCAGAGATTGTCCTAAATTGTTCGTTTAAACCATATAAATGCAGTAGGTTTGCATTCTAAGAACCAAGAGTTCGGCATTCTAATGCTTCTGGGCTGTAATGAAAGGTCAAAAAGAGCAGGTATCAGCACATAAAGCTATTATAAAGTAGGGAAATATGTTGCCCATTGGTAATTAAAACAGAAGTTGGGATGATGAAAAGTGTATCCACAAACAGAAACATACTACAAACATCTAACTTATGTAATAATGCATTTCTGTATGTATCCCATGCTAATAACTATCAGAAATCAGTTCAGAATACCGCTGTCTGCAAAAAAGTGCAAGTCTCAGATATCAAGCAGTCTGTTAGAGATTGTGTTATACTGTGATGCCTCTTTTTCCAACCATACAAATCAAGTGTGTTCTAAGTTGTTAAGTACTATGATTCCACTTACCAGTGCAACATCTCTAGCATCCTAGGACCTATAATGTAGAACGACGTCACTTTTGCACAGGCTTTTTTGCAAGCATCCCTCCCACTGAATAAATATCACATGCCAACTCATATAATCAGTTGCGTTAAATAATGGACTCGTATCGGAGACATTTTCTTTACCAATCATATTGAAATGGCAGTAATTCTTCCCATATGGTAGAATGTTTAGCAAAATACAACACACACACTGAACTTTCGACATTTATGGAACAAATGGAACTCGTACAAATTCTCAATTATCATGTCTCCATACACATGGTAGCAAATAGAATATTATAACATGATGTAATCGATCAAGCATTTTATTCGTCTGAACTCTGCTTGCTCATAATAAAAAAACATAACTTTCCAAGATGATGACATTTTGCTTCTAAACAAAGTCGTTTCACATCTCTAAAGAGATAATACCATACTCCAGAAGTCATGCTTATTCAAATTTTGAAGTCAGCACTTGCTTCCATAATTTCTTTCCCAGCAATATTGAAAAACAAGTCGAAACTTGAAAATCAAAAGAATGGGCGGGCCTCGATGTAACCACATAACTGTCCAAATCTCGCAAAAACCTTTTTGAGATATTAGTAAGATAACTTCTATAGTTCAGTTCCCGGTACCTGTGACAAGATTTACAAAACTCACAAATTAGAAAAGGTCAGATTACCCTTATGTCCATTCCAAAAAGAAAACAGAGCAATTATATTCTACATGATGCAAGAGCAATCAGTTACTCCAGATCCCAGAGCTCATGCAAAAACAAAGATTTCAAGCTCTGCTACACTGTACTAAGTTCTAACAGGCAAATAGGCCAGTTTCATAGACATGACTCTTGTTTTCATAAACATAAGACCCATTCTAACTCGTGAAAAAAAGGAAGAAATATTCATATCAAATTAGTTGTAGTAAGCATTGCAGCCAACTCATCATTAATAGGCACTAAGCATCAGCTTGTTGAACAACCTGCGATGATTCTGTGCCCTCTCCTACTAGTCTTTCAGGTTCTACGTTTTATATATTCCTTTTAAATTTATAAATGTACGAGTCATAGGCATGGAAAAGGGGGCATTTTTGTCTTGCCATACCAGTTTTGAAGGTACCAGAGATTTCTGGGGGCTACAATTGCTTCTTTAATCACGACCATTCCTACGAACTCGCAAATGATAATGCCACATTTTTCTCCCCTTGAGCTGTAAAACAAAGTACCTCAACAGGGATTGAGAAAAGATAGAAGATCATCCCATAGATAAACTTGAAGTGCTTGACACTGCCAGATATTGGTCTCAAGCCTAAAACAATAATTTAAATAGAATTACAATAAATTGTCACATATTAATGGGTTGAATGAAAAAGAAAAGAAACAGCAGTGAACAGAAGATCATAATTAAAGCATAAACTAAGAATGAGATAGTCAGTTTTAACTTAGCAGCAATTTAAATGAAGGTACCATTGAGTATTAAGTAGAGATGGCAATTCATATGTATGACAGATGTACAAGCCACGGGCATGAAATATCTGAAGAAAGGAGGGCAATTTTCTTGCTTGTACCATGTGTGGCACAGCCAGCAATCATGTCATTGGTAATCTTAAGGGACTGGCTACTTATGAGTAAGTCACAAGTTATAACTATTACTCTCAAAGCTCAAGTCAGCCTATCCAGTTGACAATTTCTTTGGGGGGGTTCTAAACAAAGAAATGTGTTTTGGTTGGCAAACATGCCCAGACCATTACATCTTAAGAAATACAAACTTGAGAAATACCATTTCTAGCTTCTTATACAGAACTGGAATGCATGAACGGATCCAATAAAGAATATTGATATCCTCCTGAAAAACAGAAATAAGCCATCTTTTAAAATCAACCAATCCTCCTGTAATCTCTTCTGCCATTAATGGATGGTGGAAGAGTGGTGAAGGGATGACCAGTCCTTCGCCCTGCATAGATAACAATGAAACAATTGAGAGAGACAAATTGTTACATTTTTACAGAAGAAATATTAAGAGAAAAAACATAACAAAGAGACATCCTCTCTTTTCTTTCAGACTGCCAACACTTGTCAAGTGATGGAATAAACTAAGGCATCTAATAACTTTCTTGATGTAAATGAGTACCCCAAGAGATTTCATTTGTTAGAGAGCCTTGTCCTTGAGTATGAGGAATCCCAGGCAAACATTGTGAGGTGCTCTCCAAAAAGTGATCTTGAGGATAGTTTGCATGACCAGGTGCCCCAATGCTTATCCTACTTCCAATTCCAGACACCCGAGTGTGCTCTGCTCGGGTATCTATCTGAGTGGAGGATAGTGAATAACCAGAGCCCCTCCCTCCATTGGAAAGCTGACCGTGTCCTACATTACTTGATTGATGTATATGCAGCTGCCCAAATGCATTAGAAACCAACTGCTGATCAGGATTTAGCATTGATTGAGGATGATACTGGTACTGGAAATGTTGCTGGAAGATCTGAGATGACTGCTGTCCCAGTCGACTCAGAGGGTTCTGCGGAGTTGAATATGAGCCATGATGCAAAGGTTTTGACATTGATCGAATATAACCTGGCTGCATTCCGTGAGCTGATGGTGGACTGCCTTCTAGATTAACATATCCTTGACATCCATTTAATCTGTGAGAAACATAAACAACACACAAATCAGAAATTATTCCAAACAAATGGAGAATGCTAAACACAGACATCCTTATATTACAAACATGTGCCAAAAATTGCCACAATATAGTATTCAATAAATATAAATCCCTTTAAAATTGAATTTTATCAAGCAAAAAGATTGAATAAATACAATAAAAAGCCAATGATCATAAAGACTTATCACTTTTAAGTTTTTACTTCAGAAGTTTGAACTAAAATTCAAAATTCAAACTTTTCAAAACAAAAATACTGAAAAGTTCATTTCCATCCATGCCATGTTGGGCATATTGAACCATCCCATATTCATTGTCAAGGACATGACAAATAATTATCATGTAATGATTTTCTAAAAACAATGCTAATTTCAACTTCAATATCCCGTGAGATGATCACCAAACAAAGGCAATGTTTATATCTACATACTGTAGCCCAATAGACCAAATGTGTGGACAAGTATTAAACAATAAACAAAAGAATAGCTCCAATCTACTAATTCTCTTTATATGTTTGAATGAAATTGAATGGTGATCGTATTCTATCATTCTTTATATTTCAAAACAAGAACAATACAAGTGTTATACATTGAATCCACATATGCTTCAGAATTCTTTAACATGGAACCTTTATAAATAGTGTGATTTGAAAACAAGTAGACATTATGGAAATGTCTTTCCAATGAATTGTACATTCTTCTTGGTTCTTTTTCTCTCTAGGGATTTGAGGTCTTATAAAAGTATAAATCTATGTTACCTGATCCACCTACGGAGGATCCAATGTCCATGTTTCAGAAGATCTCAATCTGAACCTGCTTGGGATATGTCTCCAGTTTAGAAGCATAGGAGGTCCCGCTCAAGATATATTCCTAGCTTTAAGCTGGGCACTCAAAAAAAGGGTAAAGTGTGGGACCCTAAAACCCTAAACACAAAAAGGTAAAGTGTTGGGCCCTAAAACCCTAACATTTAACTATAAAATAGCCCCTTCCTCCAATCCTAAAACACACAAATCTAAGTTCGCGAAAATGATTGAGAGTGAAATATATATGAACCCATATCCACATTCCGATCTGGATCCGTTTCCATGCAACATAGGAATAATTTTCACCGCATTATATAAATCGGAAATCCTATGTTACTGAATCCGTCCTTCCTGGGTGTTGGATCCGTAGATCAGTGAATCGGATCTGGATCCAGATCCGTATCTGGCTCTGAAACAGATCCTCACCATGCTGAAAAGGATCCTGACCTGGAGAAACGGATCCTGAGCAGAAGATTGCCCCTTAAACATATCGCGAGCTTTTTTTTACCCTGATTTCAGTCAAAACCACCTTTTTCTTAGAAGATTGCCCCACTCCATGTGAAACCCTAATCCCCTAAAACACACTGAGTCTATAAGAAGAGTGCTTGGCCCCATTAGCAAACACAAAATAATTGATCTATTGGATGTTTGATAGACGCAGAGCTAGAACTGAACTACAATGGCATTGGGTAGCGGGCAATCACTTCAATGTTTATAGTTTGTGAAAGCTACAGTCTACAGGTAGGCCATTGATTTTGCAGTTTATCTTTTTCTGTTCTGAGTTCTCGGTTATGTTACTGTTAATGTTCTTCACTTTCTTGTTCAAAAATTCAGATTTCAGTTCTTGCTTGTAAGTGTTGTTTTGTTCATGCTTATGTTCTGTTAATCCGGAAATGCCTTCTAATCTGCGGAGAGCAATCGCTAATGAGCTTTAGGAATGGTATCCAGTAAAGTGCTTTAGGGTTTTTGTCTGTATCTTCATTATTATAGCGAGTTTTGGCAATGTATATGGTGAAACTAAAAAGCTTCAAGAAAGCCTTGAAACAACTTTTTGGATTAATGATTTTAACTTCGCTGCCAAAAATGTATTCAAGGGTTGATATCCTTCTTTTAAGATTCCATTCCCCTCTCTTGACTGTTCGATTAAAGTGGTCACCTCTACAGATCACCACTCTATAGTGTTGAAGTGGTCACCTCTACAGATCACCACTCTATTGTGTTGAAGTGCTCACCTCTACAGATCACCACTCTATCGTGTTGAAGTGACCCATCCTCCAACATGTCATAATCTTCATGAACTATTCTAATATTTATTGTACACTGGTCTATGAATCATGAATATTTGATATTTCCGATGTTATTTTTTTTAAATAAAAAATGGTTTTATAATTTTGTACTCATCGTTTCCCTGCAATATCAGGAACTTGGCTTTTCAACAATCTGGCAGACCAGGATCCAGATCCTGCTAACATAGTATAAATCGCCTCCTCTTCATATTTTTTTTATTTGACAACTTCTTGATAAGTCACAGTAGTGAAGTCATGGCATTTTGACTAGAGCTTAATATGATGAAATTTTCTGAAATTTTCTGCACATGGTCAAATGTAGTATATACTTTTGTAAAAATATCCCAACTGGAATCAAGCCAAAGATAGATTGTCTTTTATCATATTCTTATTTGTTTTGGAACTAATACTGAACTTGACATCTTTGTATTCATGGTGGATATATTTGCTACTTTGAGGTTCACTACCAAAGATGTTTGATCTAATGTTTGGAATTGAAATGTTTAGAGACATGAAATTGAGAATTAAATAGCCCAAGGAGTTATAGCTCAACCAGTTGTCACCAATGTCGTTGGGCATTTGGCTAGTTCAGTGTCAGTAGGTGCTTGGCTTGAATGCCCCTGGGTGAGGCACACTAGCTCACACCAACAAGTTCACTAGACATGGCAGCCGCGAATGTGGGAAAGCATACCTTCAGTTTCCCTACAATGTTTTCATTGGGAAAAATAAATTGAGACTTATATGTCTAGGCAAGTAATTGCCCAGACATTTAACATTTGGAGTCTGACTTAAACAGGTCAAGACCAGTTTGTTCAATGTTGGACTTCTACCAATATATACGAGAGATGACAGATAAAATAATTATTTAATTATTGAAAAAGTCATTGTATACAATGAGGAGATGCCCTTTTATATTTATTCATGAGGTGGTTGATAATACCTACATCACCTAACCTAACTATTCTTCAATCTTAACTAACGACACTTTCCAACTTATCTATAACTATTTAATAAAGTCACATTAACATATTGTAACTTTATTACATTAAACATAGTATTGGAGTGTTAATACTCCAACACTCTTGTTAATACGACAATACAATTTTTACCTATTACTCCCCCCTTGCATCAAAGATTCAAAAAGACTTATAAAGAGATTACAAAGATAAAATAAAACACTTTTTTACTTTTATTTTTCAGCTTCTCATATTTCAAGATCCTAGCACTAGTGCTAGTGCTAGTGCCCCATCAAATTGTCATCTCCTAGGAAATTATCTCACCACTTCTTTTCTGAAGCAAGAATACCCCTGAACAAAAATATATTGCCATCTCTTCTTAATGAAGTAGGATAGAATTCACCTTGATAGGTGGCATACTCAACTCTTGTATCCAACTAGAAATCTAAGTTACTAATCGAAAAAAGACCTTTTTTGGTTTGCTTCAAAGTAATCATCTTTTTCCTTGTTTGATTCATTTTCTTCTTCTTTTGAATTCTAAATTCCAAGCCATATTATAGTTATCAATTCTTGTTCCATACACTAAGGTGGTAAACTTCAACATACTCTCTCATTATTTTCCAATGTTCCACCAAGTCTCCAGGACGAGGGGATGCGGGTGCGGGGAGACGCATAAGGGGACGTGTGGAAGTACCCCCAAATTTAGGGATTTTAGGGAAATGAGGGATGGGGGGATGTCACATATATAATATTAAAAATTAAAAAATATAATATAAAATTTTAAAAATAAAAATAATAATGATAAAATCTCGACAATAACAATTCAATGTTCATCCCATGCAAATTCATCAGTAAATACTAAAATACTAAATTAGTAAATTGAAAATTCAAATTTGTAAATTATATAAACTATTAAACATGATTCAAAATTCAAATTCAGTAATGAAATACATTGATTCATAAATCATAAATGAAAGTTGAAACAAGAATAGTAAAATAATAAATATTGATACATTGATTTAAAAAATTAAATTCATCATTCTAGAATCTAATTAATTAGTACTAAGCAAAATACTAAATAGTAGATACTAAAGTCTGAAAAGTAAATTGGAATTACTCAAACTAAAAAATTTAAAATAGTAAAAAGTGATGAGTCAAGGTCTAAGGTCATCAGTATCTAGAATCAATACTCAGAAGTTAAAAATGAAAAAACAATGAACATAGAAAATAAATTTTAAAATGACCATCATGGAGTCAATCTCATTGCCATGTCCTCTACATCCATCTCCCGCATGAGTCAATTTTTAAAATTTAATTGTGTTTTTATTATTTATCTTTTAAAATTTAATAAATTAATTGTGTTTTAACTTTTATCCTCTTTTTATATACATATTCGTTTTTTATTTTTTTTATTTTTACTTTTTTAAATTTAAATTTTTATTTTTTAAGCCTTATTAGGAAAAAGAATTCGGGAGGCTGCCCAGGAGTCCTTCTTTCGGGGAGACTCATCCCCCACCTTGAGGAGTCACGTCCCCCCGCGTATCCCCAAAAAAGGGGACGTGGAGAAACGTACCCCCTGTCCCTAGGACGTGGGGGACACAACCCCCACCCTGGGGGACACGTCCCAGTGGAACACTGTTATTTTCTTCAAATTATTAAAATAATTTTGAAGAGACTCTAGAGAAGTTTGGGGTTCGGTTCTATCCTAGAAAGATCACCCAACTTTTGCAATATTAAACATTTTAAATGTTTCTTCAACTAGTTTTAACTTTTAAGGCTTATACACACCAATAAAGTCCCAAAACCTTGTACATTCTGCCCAAGAAAAAATGTCTCCAGGAGACAAAAAAAAAAAATACCTTCGACTTTCCTTTTGTTCTTTGCAAATTAAGGGAGGTTGGTTCTTCTTCAATTCTAGGTGTTGCATGGCACGAGGGCTTTTGTTTGCTAGAAATTTGCACTTCTTTCCCAAATTCACTTTTGCCATGAATATATTCTAGGTTCTTTGCTTTGTCTTAGAAATTTGATGGTTTTTGTCACAACGTTGACCTCTGTGAATGCGTTCTCCTTTTGATAAATGTTGAGATCACAAATAGAAAGAGGGGAATGAATGTAACCAAAATGCCAACACAAAACCTGCAGTGAAAAAAAGAAAGAAACAACAATAAAGAAGTGCACTAGGGATGAGCCTAAAGTGTGCTAGAGAAAGCAATGTTTTAAAACTCAAACTCGGCCCTGGAATCCACTGAAAATATGCTCAACTTGGAATTGGACTGGTTTGAATTTTATGACTTGAGTTACTAAAAAATACATAAAATATTAAAATTTTAATGAAAAAATATATTTTGAAGATTCCAAACCATCAGAGACAAACGATGCAATACATATTTGAAACAAAATACACATAATAAACAAAGCTCTAAATGGCCGCTAGAGTCCAAAAAACAACATGCCACAAGCTACTGGTCTACTACATATCAATAAGATAAAGTTTGGATTTTTAGAAATCTATTTGGGAATTTTCTATTTGACATCAACTTTGCTTCATCATTTCTGTTTGAACCATGATTGTGCATGTGAAACTATATTTGATTATTGTTGTTGGTTTTGAACCCTCTTAATCATATGTTGAAACATTACAAGATTTACAATAGTACTTACAAATTTACCAAGACCAAGGTACCTTTCCCAATACTTTTGCTAGATAATT
>ML796409.1:208754-251740 GCA_009831015.1 Picea engelmannii
TTCTTCCCACAAGACAAAATGTACCCTGAGAGGTCATCCTAATGGCCAGACTAGGGGAATGGGATGGATGAGCGGGGTATAAGATGTAAAAGTGATAAGATGGTGGGAGCGGACGATGGCTCTGCAAATCCCCCTTGGTGGCTGACCCAAAACCCATGAATACCAGCTTGCTAAGTTACCCCATCAATCACCCCAACAATGGTCAAGTGGATTAGTGTAAGATCCAAGCAGTTATCCGAAATGAAAGGTACCTAATGCATATATAAGAAGGTTATAACAATCAAATATGACACATACCATGATACCTCGGACCAATTACCTCATGGAGCAAGAGTCCTCTCCGATGCAAGCCCAGGCCGGTAGTGATGGAAGCTGCTACTGCTGACAGGACAAGTCTGGCTGAGAAGAAGAAAGATGGGCCCTCCAGGGCCATGCTCAAGTCAATCTCGCTCTCGGTACTCCATGTCTAGGACCATGTGGGCCTCGAGACATGATCTCCTAGTTCCACAAATCATATGTACATAAAAAATCAAATCTAGAAATCCTAGTTTCATAGCCCCCAGGCAATGCTACTTTCAAAAAATCTCCAAAAACCACTGTTGGAAAATCAGATCTTGACACCCTAGTTCCACAATGACAAAACAATGATGCCACCAACCAAAAGTCTCCTAGTTCCATAGCCCCCAGGCAATGCTACTTTCAAAAAATCTCCAAAAACCATTGTTGGAAAATCAGATCTTGACACCCTAGTTCCACAATGACAAAAAAATGATGCCACCAACAAAAAGTCTACAAACTATTGCTTAAAAATCCGATCTGGAAACCCAAGTTCCACAGTGACAAAAAAGTGATGCCATCAGCTAAAGTCTCCAAACCACTACTAAACAAATGTTGAAATAAATCAACAAGTAAACCTAATGACAATCTCCCAATATAGAAGCACCAATCTTTATTGATAAGAACTTTGTAATTAGTGCAGCAAATGGGCACAAACAGCCATAATAAAGAAATTTCCCCACCATCAAAACACAATGAAAGAGCGTCGATATTCCTCAAAACCTGCATCTCAATTTTGATCACAGAAATATCAGCACGAATAACCAAGAAAAGCCCGAAAAAAATAGCAACAAAATGATTAGGGAAGGTTCACACCCACTTTGATACCATGTCGAGATCACAAATCGAAAGAGGGGATCAAACATAACTAAAACACTTACACAAAAACCTGCAGTAAAAAAGAGAAAAAAACAACTAAAGAAGTGCACTAGCACTGAACTAAAAGTGCATACAAGAGAAAATGATGCCCAGGCATGAATGTGTTATACCTGAGATGCACAAATGCACATAAAAGAGAAAATATTCCAAACACAAGAGAATGCCAAAAATGTAGTACACACAGACTTAAAACACTTGTATAGCCTTACGCAATGATATAAAAAGGTGATATACAAATGACATTTGAGTTGTGTATTTATACAAAACTCAAGTAGGGTGTCCTCCCAAGAGGGGTTATAGCCCCACATAAGTAAGATGCACTCCACAAGAGGATTATAGAGCCTACATATATTGGTTGACTAGGTCGACTTAACCACACCTAGAAATACAATAAATGAACAAAGTATGACCTTAGCCACTACAAGTGCGCTAATGATACATACCAATGTACATGACTAGGTCAGCCTTAACCACACCTAGTAATACAATTAAAGAATAAAGTATGGCCTTAGACATAATTACAAGTACACTAATGATACATACCAACGTAGATCCATCTTAACTTCGAATCTATCAGGTGTCAAGATGGATCAAATCCCTCCGAGACAAACTTTTTTAATATTGAAAAGACTAAAGGAAAGGTTTGATCCAACAACACTTGATAGATCCAACGTTAGGATAGATCCAAAGTTCAAATATTTCAATCAGAGGTGCTTAGCCTTATACATGCAAAAGGCTCTCAGGCTTCGAGCTCACATTTTTCAGCCTCCCACTAGACCAGACTCTACCCAGCAGATCACTTTTTTCTTCACACTACTACCCTTAGAGCGGACCAACACCGCTCCTGACTCCAGATTAGTGCGGACATGTGGGATCTTCTCTTGTCCCACGAGAGTTCGACGATACGACCATGTCAAATCCCTCTGAGGAAGAGGGACATGATCCCCCAAACCTCAACGACAAACTACCTCTTCCAGACAGCAACGCAACGGACGATCCAGGTTTACCACTAGTTCTGCCTCTGGACATCATACTATACTCAGATTCCTTCATTCGGCCTCGAATGGTAAGAGAGATGAGTCTATTCCATGAAAGATCTATCTCATTACTTTTGGTTCTTCTTGTTCCTAGATCTTCTCCTCCTATACATCTCCACTTCAGAGCGGGCCTCTGGACTTGGGTTCAAGAGTTGTTCATGCCTAATCGTAGATCTCACCCTTTACTCTGCCCTACTTTACTTTACTTTCTGCATTTTTCCTTTTATAGGAGACCTTTTGGTACTCCTGCTTTGTAAAGACATCAGTGTACTCAACAATCCCCTTGACCTACTTTTGTGGTCATTAATCGAACATTAATAAAATTATCTTATCTAGCTTATCTAAGGTGCCTAGAAGAATTTTAGATTTGGGCCTTCATGTGTTTCAAATCAATCCATAATATTAGCCAATCTCAAGAGATCGACCAAAATCTTATCAAAAGTAATGGCTTTCATAACCTACAAAAACTGTGTAAAAGAAGCACTTTATGAATAGAGAAAAAATGTATATATGAATATATCAAAGAATAAATGACTAATTGAATGATAAGAATGATATAATGACTCTAGTAACTGTATATTTATATGCTTTGACTAGTCACAAGCTAAAGTGGGATGTGTCCCTTGACCTTTCATTAACATAATGATTATTATTTACTATTATTGGTACTATTATTATTATTTACTATTATTGGTATTATTATTATTATTTATGTGTTACAATGCCATCCCCTTAAGAAATGTTTTGTCCTCAAACCATAGTAAATATGATTCTCTCTAGTGGAGTATGTTTCTATAGTGGCATCGTTTTGTGTTTGATTGATTTTAGGGGTTTGACTTCGTTCCTTCTTTGATTGAATGATAAGAATGATATAATGACTCTAGTAACGATATATTTATATGCATTGACTAGTCACAAGCTGAAGTGGGATGTGTTCCTTGACCTTTCATTATTAACATAATGATTATTATTTACTATTATTATTATTTATGTGTTACAATGCCACCCCTTAAGAAATGTTTTGTCCTTAAACCATAGTAATTAGGATTCTCTCTAGCTGAGTATATTTATGTGGTGGCATCATTTTGTGTTTGTTTGATTTTAGGGGTTTGACTTCGTTCCTTCTTTGAGTGTTGGTGAGGTCCCTTTATATTGTTTACATCGTATTCTGAAGTCTTTTGACCTAGATTTTTAATGTAAAACATTGATGCTTCTTGACAACATATTTTCCTTGCTTCTATTGTTGTATGTTCGTTTGTGCTTCTTGCACTTTTTCATTAGTTGTAATTCTTCCTTCTCAAGTGTGGAACCTATTACTGCCCAAATTGTACTACTTCGTGAAAGCACTAATCCACAAGATACAATCCAAGAGACAACCTCTGGGAAGGTCACCACTGTCACCTCAACAACATGTCCATTGCGCTTTAGGCTGACTCTCCTCTAACTTAAGAGGGGTATCCCTACTAGGATTACTAAGACCAAGCAACGAAGCACAAGGTGAAGTTGACAGTAGCCTTAGTAAAACGGGGTTTGGAGTTTTTAGGGTTTTCAGAATAAGTGATGGAAGGACATAGAGATCAGTGCCAAATTCAACTAGGGCAATGGAGTCAAGGCGAATGAAATGGCAATGAGGTCAAGAAGAAGCTCTCCAAAGGCTAGCCTATTTGTTCAAGGATTAGGGTTTGAGACTAGAACCAAGAGGAAAAATAATCCTTCACTCAATGAAGATCAACAATGAGTTACAAAAGTCTACAAGGGAACTTTAATAGAAGAAAACTTTCACCACCCAAGACCAACTATGACTTGATGAAATTAATTAATACTTCAACTAAGGAACCATAAAGAAAAACAAAGTTGTTGATATTTTACTTATGCAGCTAACAGTTACAGTTCTTCTTTCATTATTACAATTATTTAGCACATTAACTGCATATATAATATCACTGAAAGAGAGGCAATCATAGAAACAAGATAGACACAAATATTATCCTGGGAAACCCTCTAGGGGAAGAAAACCCAACAAACTTCCTCAATATAGATTAGCCAACCAAGAACAATGCTTCTCTCCAAGAGAGAACTAACAAAGCAGAAGATCCTCCTCTAACCCTTGACTAGGGAAGAGTAATGCACCACTTAACCAAGATGTATCCAAGAGATAGACCAAGAACATTCACAACATCAAACCTAGCTGCAACAACTTCTTCCTCCAAGACTTACGCACTTCTTCTTTAGCCACAAAACTTGTGTTATGAGTGTGCAAATGAGGCGCTGACCTCCCTTATAAATAGTGGTTTGGCCAACCTAAAATAAGGTCTAGGCTGACCTGTCACTTTGTTCTTTTATTTTCATTTTACTTGTTAAGGCACAATAGGGTCGACTTTTACAAAGGCACAATATGGTCGTCTTAACAAATATAATATAATAATATTCTTTAGAGTTTTTCTTGGTCAAATACAATAAGGATATCTTTCGAAGATGCTCAATCTTCAACACTCCCTCTTAGCAAGGAAGGTATTCTTCTTGTCACGAGCATCATCATTGCTTCTGCGCTTCTGCATATTTGGTCATTGTCTTGTTGTCAATCACAGATCTATATATCATAAGAAGTTATGCACTTTCACCAACCTTTCATACTGGAGTAACATACCATCCTGCGTTGGAGTACCAACCTGTGTTGGGGTAGCGTACCATACTGCGTTGGAGTTACCAACCTGCGTTGGGGTAGCGTACCATCCTACGTTGGGGTTACCAACTTGCACTGGGGTAGCGTACAAGCCTGCGCTGGGGTAGCTTCCTCCACTGGGGTTCTCATCACTTCCCTCTATTGGGGATCACTGCTATTGGGGAACACATCACTTCCCACTACTGGGGAACACATCACTCCCTCTCATGAGGGAAAATCCTTCTGGACCACACTAAGATCAACTCTGAAGTATTTGAACTTCTCTCTCGACAGAGGCTTAGTCAACACGTCTACTACCTGCTCGTCGGTAGGAACATACTGGAGCTTTACTGCTCCCTTATGTATCATCTTTCAGATATAATGGTACTTGATTTCGATATGCTTGAACTTATCATGACACACTAGGTTCACTCACAACTTTATGCAACTCTGGTTGTCATAAAAGATATAGGTTTCCTCCAACTCGAGATCAAACAATTTTGCAATCAACTTCTGAAGCCACATTGCTTCACCAGAAGCTGACCATGCTGCCACATACTATCTATGGAACTGAGTGCCATATAGTTATGCTTCTCACTGAGTTACGAGATCACAGTTGATCCCATACTAAACAATATATGGATGTACTTTTTCCGGTTTGTGACAACTGTCTGCCCAATCTGAATCTACAATCTTACACTCCGAGATATATCTGGCTCCATAATCGATTGTACCCTTTAAGTACCTCATCACATGTTTTGCCATAATCGGGTGAACATGTCTTTCACCGCAAAACATATATTTTTCCTCATGTTCTTCGAATCGAATTTTCACATCACATTGTACCAACCTGGTACACTTGTTGAATTGCAACTCAATTAGCACAATCATGTGTTGGCTCTATGTGCTTTCTGCAAAGCACTATCTATCTCATTGTCAGAGAGTATGTCCTCTACTCTCTCTGCAACTTGTTTCTTCTGGAACTGGGGCTCTGTACTTGCAGCTGCTTTTTCTGAAACTGAGAATGATTGCTCCATTCTCACTGTAACCGTCAAACTCTGAGAGTAGCTCCTCTACTCCATTACGATATCAGATTCATTTGCTCCCTTTGAATCTCATACTGCACCAGCTTCTTTTAATGGAACATGGTTGTTCTATATATACTTCTTCTAATTACTAGAGCAAGTGTCTCCTCATAGTCTTCTCCCTCTTGATGGGAGAATCCTCTGGACACAAATTAGGCTTTGTACATCTCTATGAATGGTCCTAGGGAGGTTGCTCCTCCTTACTGGATCGTGAGGTTTGATTCCCTCTAAACTCTAGCTCCTTCTGAGTGGTACTTGGTGGGGCCGCCTACCTCACCATTGGTGGAGCCATCTGCTCCTCATGATATGGCCAGTCAATGCTATATGGCTTTGCATCTTGCAAAGTGTCACAGGACCATGTTGGTGTCTTCTTGATTACTGCGATGATTCTAGGTAGGCCCTTCTGGCTCTACTAACGTTTCCTGTTGATCTGAAGAGTGATCAATTTGCACCATCTGGCACTGGAGGTAACTCAATCTCAAATACAAGGATTGTCATACCTGCTCCCTCTGAGCCTTGACTTCTTCTGAGTCTACAATATCCTCGGAGTCTCTGCAAGATATACTTGGTGTTGGATACCAAGTCTTAATATGAAAAGTTGAGTCAGACTTCATACGAATTTTGCTTTCTGTCAAGGTGGTCTCATTATCCATTGACCAAGTCTTCTCATCAAGAAACTGCAGGACACTGTGAGTTCTCTTCTAATGTGCTTGTTTTATACCATAAACAATGTCACATCATTGTTACCCAACCATAGGCATTTACATATGCCACCCCCGAGCACAGGAACTATTTCTTGATTTTAAATGAGACCTTGTTAGATTCCCATACCAGAGATAATGATCCAACGAACTAAGATAAAAATGCATAAAATCTAATGTTAATAAACTTAAAACTGAAATCAAATATGAAGGGTGCATACCTGGAGCGTGCATTTGTCAGACTGCTTGCTTGATCTATATGATATCTGGATGAATAATGACACTTCTTCACAACTTGTACTTGGCCCACATGACACAACAATTCTCCAGCTCTTTTACTTCCTGAAGTTTTAATGTGGAAGAAACGAGATACAAGTATCAATATCACTTGATATGAATCAAGTGCTTCGGAAGCGCTAAGTCCTATATCACAGAAGATATAGTTCATCTGGATCATCTATTTTTGTTCTTTTCCGATCAGGTTCATCTTCTCCTGCAAAATTGGCATGATGCCTTTTAAACTTCCTGGTTTTATCTTAATCTTTTGCTTGGGGACAATTTCTTGCAATATGTCCCATCTTCTAGCAAATGAAGCATCTGAAGCTCGAGAGATCTTTATGAGAATCTTGTCCTTTATGAGGCTTCTGAAATCTTTTGTGAGAGTGAACTTCTTTCTTGTTCTGTCCTTTCCTTGCGTGAGCTCTTAGCACTTGATCTTCATTGTTTTCTATCTTTTCCTTTCTTGCCTCTAATCTGGCTTCTTCTTGAGTACAGTCTTCCCACAACCTGTTGAACTTAGTTAACTTTCTTCTAGAGCAGATTCCTTGGATGAAGGATTCCCAAGAATTTGGAAGACCATTTAATGTGGTCATCATTATCTCAACTTCTTCAACTGAGTCTCCAATATCTTCAAGCTGTTCTTTAATCTGGGACACTCTTGTGAAGTAAGAATGTATGGTTTCTGAATTTTGCATCTTTACATTCTTGAGTTGTGTCCTCAAGATCATTTTCCGATTGATAAGGCATCCATCATTTGCTTTGGGGTTTTTAATGCTGAAACATGAGGAATCAAATGGTTCTTGATGGAATCGACAATGATCCTCTTTGCTTTGATCAAATCCTTCTTATATTTGGCTTTGGCCTCATCTCCCTTTGGCTCTTCAATATCTTGTTCAACAAAACATATAAGGTCACTCTCTTCTAGAATGAGCATCACTCTGTACTTCCATGCTCAAAATTCATCTACTCCTTCAAGCTTTTCATCAAGCTTGGTACTGGTAGTCATCCTGCCCAGAACAAGTAAACAACAAATAACTTTTCAAGATATGGATCTAGACCTTACCAGAGAATTTTGTTGAACCAAGATGAGTCTTGTCACGAGAACTACAGCAGTTGCAACCAAGCGTCCAAATCTAGGGTTTATGAGGAAACCCTAATTTTTTAAATTTTAGATTTTCGAATTCTGGTCCAGGGAAGTGATGTGCCTTTCTTGGGCGAGTTCTTAGGTGATCTTAGATTCACCAATGTCCTCCAACAAAGGGTAAAACATCACTCTTAGGGTTTATGCAGAAACCATAATTCTGTAGCAGCTGCAAAACTGAAAACTGAATCTTGGAGAGGGTGCGTTGAGGCTAGCCAAGTCCTTATAAATTGTGAGTTGGTCTCTTTCAGGCCTGCTCTGATACCATGTTGATATTTTACTTATGCAGTTAACAGTTACAGTTCTTCTTTCATTATTACAATTATTTAGCACATTAACTGCATATATAAGATCATTGAAAGAGAGGAAATCACAAAAACAAGATAGAGTTCTTCTTTAGCCACAGAACTTGTGTTGTGAGTGTGCAAATGAGGCGTTGGCCTCCCTTATAAAAAATAGTTTGGCCAGCCTAAAATAAGGTCTGGGCCGACCTGTCACTTTGTCCTTTTATTTTCATTTTACTTGTCAAGGCACAATAGGGTCGTCTTAACAAATATAATATAATAATATTTTTTCAGAGTTGTCTTGGTCAAATACAATAAGGATATCATCCGAAGCTGCTCAATCTTCAACAAAAGCATGGTACCAAGTAATCACCAAATCAACAAAGGAAGAAGGACAAACCCGATAACTTCTTCCTTCCAAGTGATAGAGTTATCCCTCAATGGATTGATCTTGAAAGGCTTGTAGGAAACTTGAACATTCCATCATTAATCCTTATGCATCAAAATAAAACCAAGAAAGAGAAGCTTCAAGAGTTGAGAACATTCACCCACATAGAAAGAAACCTTTTACACCATAAATGCTCCAAGAAAGATATGTCAATTAAGCTCCAATGAGAGAGAGAACCCATAAATCCAACCATGAATGATAATGAGGAAGTGCATCTCTTTAAATAGAGTGATATTAAACTTCATTTACAATAAAATAATAATATCTCATGTGATTCCTTAGATCTAACCTAAGAAAAGTAAAATTATAACTAACTAATCTAACACAACAATAAAATAAAAGTGGTCAAGCCACATGTACAATGAACAAGATGAAGCAAAGCCCCAAGAGAGGGGTCGTCTCCTCCAAAGGACAAAGATGCCCTCAAGGTGCCATGTCTAGCCTCCAAAGGCTCTCCAACATGTGTAGATGGTCAACGTCCCTTTGAAAGTGGGTGGTCCAAGCCTCAAATGATGTGGTGGAGTGTTGTCACAAGCAAAAAGTAGCCCAACGTCTCGCCCCAAAGTGTGGGATGACCTCCTAGTAAGGGTAAAAATACCTTAAATGTGGACAACCCTTACATCAAGCACGAAGCCTTCACAAGGCATGAAAAGTGCCCTTCCACATCACCACATATCATGCAAAATGCCCCACGACTATCATAATACTCCCACGGGTGGGTTGGCCCCTTGAAGTCAGCACAAAAGTCTTCATGACATCTCTCGAAGTCATGTCCAAATGATCATAAGTGTCTTAAGTAAATGCCACATAATCATAAGTTACTTAAGCGACCCCTCCAAGTCATCACATGCTATAAATAGTAACCCACAGATATCATAAGGCTGCCAAGTGTGGGTCGGCCCTCCAATCAAGTGAGTTGATGTTCAAAATCATCAAAACACTCCTCCAAGGCATAGCCATATTTAAAACTCAATCCAAGATACCTCCATGAAGCGTGGGCATGTGCCCTCTGTTACCGCCCAAACCAGCAAACCTCCAGGGGGATGCTAAGGGGATAGCACGATATAGAAAATTCACCATTGTCAAGTTAGTATGATCTCCCCTTCACTTTAGGCCAGCTCCTAGAGACCAAGGGGGGTTATCCCAATCCCTCCAACTAAACACCTCAGTACACGTTAATAGACCAGTGCCTTAGTAGCCAAATGCCTTAAGAATCTTCAAACAAGAGTTAGGGCATAAACCACTAAATGTAGAGAGGGTTAAGAGATACTTGTAAGAGAGCTGAGATCTGATGTAAATATTCTACAACAGAAAATACAAACTAGCACTATACCACTCTTTAAATGACGAAAAATGTACCATTTACCGCAAAAGAGTGAGATCTTGTTACACAAATTAAGGGTGTTTGATATACCTGAGTTGTACCTTGATTGTTTGTTGTAAATTGGACTAGCTTGCTACTGTCCAAAGATTCCAGAATCTGATTTATGACAAAAAACGTAGAAAATTGCAGATTTGGACCATAAACAGTGACCCAAGAGTGCTTAAAAGCACTTGGGATGATAATTCTTGGGTACTCCTTGCTGGGACAATGATATATTATAGTGCAAAAACAGCCCAACAACAATCTAATGCAAGCACATATGAGATTTAACCAAATAATTACTTCAAACTTGTAGAAAATGGTGCAAATCCCCCCCTAGGGTTTCACCAAAAATATCCAAAATGAATTATGAAAGCAATGAACCGCTTTGGAGATGATTTTCATCGTTAGAATATGTTAGATAAGCTTGATAAACATTTCCAAAGTGAAATAAGAGCAAGGGTTGAGTTAGATTTTACCTTTAGGGTCAAACCCTAGCTTTAGGGTGTCAACAATTCTAAATTTTGTTGCTGTAATTAATTTCCAGAATTGAATAAACCTTTAAATCAGCCACAAAAATGTTAGATATGACAATAAAGCACAATCAAAGAGGGCTGATTTGTCTTCTAGGGTTAAAGAATCAACAATTTAGCACAAACCCATGGATAAAAATGTCTAGAAAATAAAAGTAAACCATTAACTTTGCACTGGAGAATGAAATAAATATTTTGGACGGTTTATATCTTTTATATTTTTTGTACTTTTGTATTTGATGGAAAATAAAAGAAAAGGATTAAAGTTTTAGGGTTTTTGGTTGGTGAATGTTGGGAGTTAGGGCATAGGCTTATCGGGTCAAGAACTATTCCCTCTAAGAATTGATTATCCATGTTTATGGATTAGAACTAGAGACTAGGGCCACAAGGCTTGTAGTCTCTTGCTAATCAAGACAAACCATGATAATCAATGCAATACAATAAGGATTTCCTCAAGGGAATAGCCTTCACCAACAAGATCAACAGAAGACTTAGAAAGAATGCTTGAAACCCTTGCCGAGGAGCATAAAAAATAATCAAGACAAGAGACAAACCCTCACCAAATCGTTTTAGAGAGGAAGGACGTCCTCTCTCCAAGTAGTTGTGCAACTAGACGTCCTCTCTCCAAGTAGTTGTGCAACTCCTCAATGGATTGGTCTTGCTAGTTTAAGTAGAACTTGAACAAATCATAATAGTCTTTGAAAAATATGCCAAGAAGAATAACCATGAAAGATAGAGCTCCAAGAATTGACACCAAAATGCACCAAGAAAACATCTTCTATTAAATGGCTCCAAGAATAATCTCCAACAATTCACAACAAAATGAGTGAGAGGAGTGCCTTTATTTATAGACGAGGCTCTCAACTCCTCTCCACTCTTTATTCCCTAAGATCAGGCTAAGAAATAAAATAACATGACTTGCCATCCACACAAACTAGAGACTAAGTCAAAAATACAATTAAATGATGCTTTACATTGTGAAAACCCTCATATTGTCCATAAATCGTTGAAACATGTCTCCAAAGCTTGACCATGTCCATACCTAAGGTCAAGGCACCTCCATGAAGAATGGGAGTAACCCTCCCAGTGAAAAAATGGGTCATAAAACACCAAACAACAAAAATGACGTCAAGCTTCTAAAAATGGACCAATTTGAATTTGTTGCGCAACATTCCATCAAAAGTGACCTTGGGAGGGCTTTAAAATATGGCAAGAAATATTCCTTGGCCATTACATCTCCAACATCCACCTCAAATGTAGGGACGACTCTACCCCAAACCCCAAAATAAAGACCTAAAGTGGGACTACTTCAAATTTCTGCAATAGTGATCAAAGAGAGATCATAAAGTGCATTCATATCAATGGGCAAGTGTGAAATAACCCGAACCAAGTCCTAAGTCTCACAAGTGACCTCCACATCATCGATTTAGGCTCAAAATAAGACCCAGCATCCTCATGAAGTGCCCCAAATGAAGTCGACCCCCTTTAATGAAAAAAACACTTCAAAAAAGTGCCAAAGGAGGGGGACGTTCTAGCTTTTGACACATGGCGAGTGTAGAGGATGTCCATGCGGATGAAAATAGCTCGTTTGTTCCTTGGAGAGGGTGACCAATGCCTCAAAATCTGTGCTATGCATGTAATATTGCCTCAAAACACATGCAACTGGAGAATCATGTGCAAAATAGCCTTCGAAGGCCCAAGTGTGGTACATACATAAGAAAGAGAGGGTCCATGTGGGTAAGGTGTGCTAAACTACAGGTATGACAACCATTACAAAGCGCAATCACCTTTTACAAAGCGAATAATAATGAGTAGCTAGAGGCCCCATAAATCATGCATCCTAGTAGATCCATCTCAGAATCCTCGCATACCTACCCAGGACATAAATGCCCAACATCAGAGGAGAGTTACCAACTCCGAAGGGGTAGTCGGTTGGAGCAATAAGACCAAGCACCTTGAGAATAGGGACTAAGAGGAATTTCCATGACCGTCCACTTGAGGGGATCTGGGTAACCTCTAACCAACACTTGTACATCAAAATCATCCTATCATGGCCACATACAAAGAAAACCATCACACTTTGGGCACGTCGGAGTGGTCACATCCCGTGAAAAAATATAGGGTACAATTCAAAGAATTTGGGGTGTAACACCCTCCACGTCATAAGATGGGTCATAAAACCCCAACAAGCATAGTGACATCCAAGTGAAAGGATCAACCTTCAAATCAAGTGTGAAACAACTCAAAAACCAAAATGATGTTAATTGGCCAAGAAGGGTCACACCATGTCATCATAGCCCTCCTACTCGTCAATATCCATAAATACAAGTGAATACCCCTGTCATCAAAGCTCAAGATGCAAGGGCTAGTGAAGAAATTCATTAGGGGTACCCATGCCAAAATGAGGGGTAACAAAACCTTCAACACCGTATAATTTATAACGTTGACCTTGCCAATTAAAATGGCAAAATACTCAAAAAGTGTAAAACCGTAGCAACGTATATAACGAATCTGCGTTCCGATAATATGGGTTGAGTTGTTAAAAACCAGCAAGATAGGGCGTAGCTACCGCACAGGAAAGACCGTTTTTTACCTAGCCCCACACTGTACATTGCCTTATCAAAGATTATCTACGGGTTTGTTATGGAGGTGCATAAAAAAAAGCCTATCAGAGGATTGTTTTCGTGTCGCTTAGCGTCGGTTCCCCTGTAGATAGGGTAGGAACAGGAGGGAAGGGGGAACTGAGCGGGGGTCTTTTCTTTAAGGAGATAAGAACCTCGAGCCGATCAAAATGGAGAGAGTCTTTATTCGAGCAAAGCCAAGGACAAGCAAGTTGGTCAGCGAGGGCAGAAATGCATAATGAAATATATAATTCATGACTGGAAGAAAGCGATCGATCGAAGCCAAATATCACTCGACTGTTTCTGGCAGGCAGTATGAATATCCCTGCCCTCCCTGCTCGCTCAATGTTTCAGGAAATTAGACTGTGATAGGTGTGTCGAACCCATTCCCCACAGTAGCTAAGCCAGACTGGTGTGGGATTTGCAGGCAATGGGGACACGAGCCACCGCCCCATGCTATAGAAGTATCAAACATATACAAACACCCCATTCTGTGAATTCTACAAGTCCATGGGCCATGATGTGAATAATTGTAGATCACTTCAGTTGATGAAGGAGCACACAGCGGATGCATACAGAGTACAGGGAATGGATGACAGTGCAAACAGAGGCCAAGGAGGTTTCCATGAATTGTTCTTCGAGGTTGGTGGTATAAGTGCCCAACTACAACAACCATTTTGCACCCATCACCATATCCATCTCATCCAATGGTAGAGCATAGAAACTTGTTTGTAGATCTTGTTCTTGGCTTTTAACTTTAACTTTATGACATTTACCAACTCCTTTAACCTTTTCTCCATAACCGGCTATAACTTTGAGGTTCTTGGTGGGATTGACTAAAAGGTTTAGTTGTTTAGTGACATCAATGTCTTTAGAGTTATGAGTATTGTCGGAGTCTACAAGTATTATTACCTTTCTATTTTTGACAATTCCCTTGAGCTTTACCATCTTAGGTTGTGATTTCCGTGTCTTGGTTACAGGTAGATTTGTAGGCTCTCTTTCTTCGTTTCTTCGAACATGGGTCTACTCAACTAAGATGAGGTGAAATATAATTTGTAGTTGGTTGTTGTATTTGGTCCTTGTTGACATTTCAATAAGCTAGGCTTAAGCATGAAGTTCATTCCATTTTAGCATTTTACTTAAACCATAACCAATTATGTTGTAGCAACCAAGATCACAAGAAGAAACACCATGCACAAGTACACGAAAAGTATCCTGGGAAACCCTTCTCAACAAGGGAAGAAAACCCAGCCAATCCTTTGCTATATTCTTCAAGAGAAAGACCTTCAGCACCAAGAAAACCTAGCACACAAAAGGGTGCTCACAAACCCTAGAAGACTAGCGCCTAAGAGAGGTGTGCACTTTTCCCAAGTAGATGTACTTGCTGAAATTTCCAAACTCACACAAAAGATATGATTCCTCAATGGGGAATTTACCTTTACTTATATTAGACTTGACCTATCAACAGAAGTGTTCATTGGCACAACAGGGCCGACCTCTCTATCTCATAATATAATTAATATTAACCAGATTAATTATCTTTTACACTAATTATCAATTACATTAAGGTAGCGTCGACCTGTACCCTTTACATTACAATTAGGGTTACAAGCAGGTCTGACTCTTGAACAATATAGCAAGGGATCTCATACACCCACTAGGGGCACATCCATAGGGATGTCCATATCTATGGCTCATTGTATTACACAGAAGAACCACTTCTTCACTATTGTTCAGCCACTAGGATCACGTTCACCTGTGCTCGTCCACAAGCACGTCCACTTAACAGATCTTCTTTCCCACTGCATTACACAGGAGTCATCTGAAGTTTCTCATCAACTCTCTGCTCAGAGGAGGCTAATACATCATCTTCATTTTTGTCTTATGACGATGCACCCAGCACTTTGGGATTTCACACGTTCACCTTGTGCTCAGCCACAGGCACGTTCAACTCTGCAGATCTCCTTTCTCACTGCGTTACACAGGAGAATCATCTAGAGTTCTTCTCAACTCTCTGTAAGGAGGAGGTTATCTCTACATTCCAGCTCTGTCTCGGATAGGAACCACACCCCTCTCAAGAGCTCTCTCTCAGGTTTGTGTCCTGGAGAATGTCTCACGTAGCTGCAATCATCAACAATCCTTTTAAGACATGCCTTCTTCATTTCTATTTTGTTGGGTGCATGAGAATGAAGCTAATGATATTTTTGGCGGTGCCTCATTATCAATTGTTGGTATTTCAATTTTAAATCTATTGGGTTGACTTGCTCTACCTTGACCTGTTTTGTGAACTATGGTTGATGAGTTTAGACTTACTAGCGAATATTTGCAAGTTTAGAGTTCTATCATTGACTCATCTAGTCTTTTTGTTAGTTGGATGATCCCTTCTCTATGCTTATTAATTATTCTTGACGATTTGCCCTTGTCTTTGTTGGTTTGTCCTTGTTTATCATTGATCAGCTTAGGGCTCTCAAATCTAAGCGAAAATTGTTTTCACTTCCCACTAAGATCTCAATAGAACACAAGTTGTGGAGCTCAAACACTCAATGGTGTTGGTTACAACAGCACGCCAGGCAGGGAAAAGCGCAATCTTAAGGAACCTCAGAGCAGTCATTAGAGACTCTTTTCCACATTGGTGGGAACCCCAATACAGGGCTTCTAAATGACGGGCCCGTTAGGAGAGGCGACAGGATGCTTGCATTTCCATCAGCTGTTGGTATAGCAATGGGTCTTTCTGGTCATTGTCGGCTCTTTTGTATGATGCTCTTAGGTCGTCGAACATCCTATTCATCACAGAGATGCATGAGAGACTGGTTCAACCTCTCTTGAACATTACAGGATACCATCGGTTTTTAGCTTGTAGACAGGAGACGAGGACCTTGGGGGGTATAAGAGGTTCAAGTGGACTTGCTTGTTTTGTTAGAGACTCCCTACAAAGATGGATTTCTTTGGCGGTCGCGTATGAGTTTGCTAGGTTTATGTGGGTTCAGGTTCGAGGTGTTTCCTCTCTCCCCAAGGACATTTACATTGCACTCTGTTACTTCCCTCCAGCTTCTTTGTCATATGCTATTCATAATGGGCTCAACAGGGACCCCTTTATAGATTTATATGTCAACATCACCCTCGATGGGGACCCCCTTATTGATTTGTATGCCAACATCACCCAGTAATCGACGGTTGGGGAGGTTATCCTTCTAGGTGACTTCAACTCTCGCACCAGAGCCCTCCAGATTCATCTCCATCACTGGTCAGAGGATGTGTTATGCATCCAGGAGATAGATCAAGAGTCGTTGAGGCTTCATCGGATGTCCGACGATGCATTGGGGCCTTTCACGGCCTATGGTCGATACCTTTTTCACTTAAGGGAATCTCAGGAGTTATTGATTTTGAACGAGCTCCCATGTTTATCAGATTCTCGCTTTTTCACAGGTTGGCCTCGTGGCGGAGGTACAAGTGTTGTTGATTATGTCCTCTCTGGCTAGAACTTACTCCTTTTATTTGTCATTTCTTTGTTTCCCCCATCCCACTTGTGAACCATGCTCTTCTTTCCTTCTCTCTTCTGGTTGACACCCTCGCTCCCACAACACCCCCCCCAAGGGCCCACCCCATACTAATTTCTCATCCATCATTTGGGACGCAGCCCTCAAGTCTTACCCTCACTCCACGTGGCTCACTTCCACCTCCCAAAAACCCAACTCTTGCCCTGTGAATTGATGGTATGATGAGGAATCCAAGGCTCTCCACTGTCAGCTTCAAAACGCATTTACCCATGCTCACCCCTCTTACCCCAACCTTAAAGCTTCCTACTGTCTTCTCCTCCGCCGCAAGAAATGCCTCTTTGTTTCTACAAGGAGATGAGACTTATGTACTTCCCTAACTCGCTCCCCTAAACATTTATGGCTCACCATCCTCCTTCGCCGCTCTCCCTTCCCATCTAACCTTAACCTCGATTCCTTGTTCTCTCACATATCCACCCTTTATAATATTACTGGGCAGACACAGATTTAGGTTACCTCTCTTCCCTCTTCATGCTTCTTATTCTCGGGCAGTGACACCAGAGAGGTCGTTTCAGTGATGAACAACAGCAAAGCAACAGACAAGGAGGGTTTCCAGGTAGAGTTCTTTAAGCACGGTCTTCGTGCTCTAGTTTCTCACTTGGCTGATCTCTTCAACCATGTGGTCCATACAAGTTTTCCATCGGCATGGTCACATCACACCATTCACCTAATACACAAATCGGGCCCCAACGTATTACAAATGACAGGGTAGGGCTGAGACAAATGTACTGACTATGCAGATGGAGCATACAGGCCTGTACAGAATTTGTGTGCAGATTTGTACGAAACAGCAGCGTGAAGGAATTAATCCACGAGATTGGCCAAGACTTTGGCTCTGCTACCAATGTAGTGAACGCACTTTATGAATTAAGACTTTAATTGGATAGACCAAAAATGTATATATAAATATATCAAATAATAAATGATGGATTGAATGATAAGAATGACACAATGACCCTCATGATGGTATACTTCTATGCATTGACAGTTCACAAGGTGAAGTGGGATGTGTCCCTTGACCTTTCATTAACCTAATGATTATGATTTCTTATTTTTTATTACTACTATTATTATTATTTATAATCGTTGCAAACTGTAGAAAATATCTCTGAATGAAACTTGTCGTATTTCACTGCCAAAGTTTTAAGACTAAGGTGATGGTGCAGATACAAATATCATTGTCTCACTACCAGAAATGTCAACATAATATTTTATAAGATTTGCCTCCAACCTAGGATAAAAAAATTATATCTCCCCTATTCCAATTGTAATTAGAATGACTAACAATGATTACATTCAACATGAATATACCCAGGACCCAAAACACTCCCTGTTGGTTTCATGTCTATATACAAGACTAAATTTCACGTACATATGTTACTTTCATTAGGATGGTAACTACTTGCAAACTTCTATATATTCTGTATTTTCCAAACCTTTTGAAAAAAAATCAACATCCCAAACCTCCCCCCCCAAATCTACCGAACTTTTCAAACAGGGAAACTATAAGAATGACCAAGAGAATTGTTAAATGGCCTCTCTCTGTGGGATTGTACTTGATATGGCATCGACCTAGCATCTGCCAAGAAGCCAGGTGAGAACAACACAAAAATTTAACAGCAAAAAGATAAAATGCAAGAAAGAAGCAACTAGAAAATGCAAGATTTGCTATTAGATTATGTATAATTTAAAAATTCATTGCTACTTTACATGGGATGGTAAAAGAAAGGTCTTCAACAGTCTAGAAGTCAATAAGGAAAACAATCAATGAATTTAGTTCAACAAGGGCTCTGGGGGAAAATAGCTTTACCTTTGAACGTTTGGGTTGCTGCTTGAACTTGCTTGACACTGGGGATAGCTGCGACCAGATCTACCAATTCCAGCACCTGATGAACTAGAAGAACTTGATCCTTGACCTGATCGTACGACTCCACTAGATCCAGACTTCGGTGAGATTATATCAGACCCATCCTCTTGAAAAAGAAGTTCATCGCTGTAACAAAAGAAATAGAACAAACATTACTAAAATCATCACAATAAAAAAACCTACCATTTATTGTGTATTAGGTGGTACCCCACTACCTGTAATTTGGATCCCAATCTCCTGGATCTGGTGGTGAAGAACTGCTTTCCAATCCCTCTGAGCATGTCTCCATTGCAGTTGGAGACTCCCCAAATAAACCAGAACCATATACACTGGAATTCTTTTGGTGATTTGATACCATCGATGCTGTAGCAATGCCATTTCCACCCCTTTGCCTCGAAGGTTGAAGATGAGAAGTTGCTTGACTGTTGCGAGGAGAGCCCGGATAACCACCTCGGGTATTTCCATCTACAAAGCTACCAGCACCAACATCCATATTCACTCCCAAATTGTTTTGGTGACCTTGCCAATGCTGTGGTATATTATCCTGGGGTGACAAATGCGAACTGCCAGATATACTGAAACCCCTCCGTTTGTGATACTGGCCGACTGCAGCTGCCTTTCCTAAACCAGTAACATGAATACCACTTCTGGCAGGTGAGGTTGGTCCATACCTGCCAGGGGAACCTATAGGAGATCCAGAAGAAACCTGTATCTGAGAGCTTGGAGGAGTGAACTGGGAAGGACTAGCTCCCAAGGACATAGGCCTCAACATGCCACTAGAGGGGCTTATACCCAGAGCATGACCAGGAGGAGCTTGTGACAATCTCCACCTCGTGTCCGGACTTGCTCCAAGTGAAGTACCACCAGGAGTACCATGATTCTGTATATTTAGTCCAGAAGGTGTGATTGGGCAGTATCCCATATAGGCATTACTAGTGTCTCCATAGCTCCCAAAACTACTTCCAAGACCAACACCATCCCCATAACTACCATGGCTTCCAAGGCTACCATAACTACTAGCATAGGAAAAAGGAGCCATCTGATACTGTGGGCTATTGAAGTGGATGCCTTTGTTCATGTTCACAACCTAATCATGTAGTTAAACACAAGGGAATTACTTGATACAAACAAGGATATGAACCAAATGCTATATATGATCATAGCACAATATATCCATCACACTACATTTGACTTTAAGTGAATGGTCTAAGGCAGAGATGCAATACAAGATGAGAAAAAATAATTAGAAAGTTATCTGCAAACCTGGGGAGAGAGGCCAGCACCAAACCAATGACCTGACCCTGGATTGTGATCCACTGTAACTATCTGACTGACAGGCTACAAATTAAAAAAAATCAGCAGTTGATGGAAGTAATCAACAGCAATGCATAAAGCATAAATCATTGATGAAAGTAATCAACAGAAATGCATAGAGCATAAATCATTAAAGATTATATTCTTACTTTGCGAGGTGTTTCTGGGGCAGGCATGTAAGGACAGGTAAAGGCTTCTTCAGTCACAAAAGGATGTCGTGCAGCCTGCATAACTCAACTTTAAGTCACTCTTAAAGTGCTAAATGCACTAAACAAGGAGAATCAATCAAACATTACTCAAAATGCTTTAACAACAAACACACAGGAAGAAGACTCCATTGAAGCTTTCAATTTGAAGTCACCTGGCCAGGTGTCCATCGCTTCTCTGGATCAAACTCAACAAGGCCCCTCAAGAAGTCAATGAATGCCAAGCGTGACTGGTTCTCTGCAAAATGTTCAATTAATCATCCACATCAGAACTGATGCAGTTATGACATGCTGGTATACATAGGGACTAATTAAGTACATGGAAACTGCCTCACTTTTAGACTTTATTATCAGACGCTAGGCATAACTTTGTACAATATCAAAAAAAAAACTTCATATATTAATCTATATCTATGTTAAGTATAATAAAATGTGTTTTAACCTTTGGCAATCTCTTCCTCAGTCATCTTCTTTCTGTTCAGGTGTGGGTAGTTAACAACAATATCTTCAAGTGTATCAAAATTGAAGTACCGCTTCCCTGATTCTGGCTTCTTCATTTCTCTCTATTTTATCACGAATGTGGACAAAAAGCATCATATAAATTGAAAAAATAACAAACAAAAATAATTTTAGAAAACATTTACATAATATCTTTCCAATTATTTTAATGTGTAGAAGTAAGCAATGTGAGAAGTTCCAGCCAAAAAATACGGTGGCAATGTATGTAACTAACTGCTTCATATTCTGATTCAGTAAGAAAGCGATATGCCGACTGTTGTCCCTCTCCAGTTCGATTTTCATCCAATCGTGAAGAAACACCTACATGCTTAAAGTATTTACTTGTATTCTTTGCGGACCTCAATATATGATCTGGTGGCTGATCTCTGAACAATTGAGTTCATAAATCAGGAGTCAGTCCAGAAATCTCCACAAAGAGGAAGAGAATGTTATGGCTAGAATGTAAACTCACAATCCTGCAAATGCCTTACATTGCTGATTGCCAACGTACAATATTTAAAAACTACAGAAATCCATGCATTAGAGAAAAGACCAATCATATATCTTATACAACATTCTTCGTGTTTTCATTATATAGCATAGCAGTTGGAAACACAATAAAGATAAACATATGCTTATTATAAATTCAACTAGCATGGGACCAAATGGATTAAGCAAGGCCATCCCTAAAGTCCCAGGTGGGAACAAGTGCAAAGGAGTTAAGGGAGATGATGCATGGCTCCTGCCAGAGCTGGGAACCAATAAACTGATATCCAATTTAAATGCCCACGAAAATGGAGGATTAAGTTCAGGTACAATAGAGTGGAACTCCATATAAAACTAATATTTATTGCCTGACACATCACAGGCATTGTACCTTTTACATACAATTATCATCTCCCATGACTAGTTTTTAACTATTATTATTTCATTTATTTCATAAGTCTGTAAACATCACTGAAGAGGACCTGCCTTTTCCTATTAAGAAATACCATACATTTGGGATTTGATTAGGATGAATTTTAATAGCTGCTTTTATTAACCATAGAATCTTCCACTCAATCTCATGAATTGGTGAAGAAAGACGCTGTGATTAATCTTTTTGAGAAGGTGCCATCCTATCTTCAATAATTGGATTACCTGTTTAGGAGTTCTGGGGGGAAACAGTGTCTTTTATCTTCAACCGAGAGTGAGACCAATCTAAACATGTTTAATTATTTGGTCTAAAAGAACATAGCTTAATAATGATCCTAATGTTAAAACTTAAGATAGGTAACTTGATGGACATATTTTTGCTAATCCTTCATTTTTGAATTTTTTTTTGGTGGATATCATCATATGATCACCAATTTGGGGGACAGTATTTTTATTCTGCATATTTCCTGCTAGTAAATACTCTTCTGCCCTTTAATGACGTTTAAAATCTCCTGGCATTGTTCTTATTTTGGTGCAAGTGGTCCGTTATTAGCAATTTGTGCAGAATGCATTTCTAGATTTAGGATTTTTTTTGTAGGATATTTCACTTTAGTTCAGTTTCATCTTCATTGATTTATGTACTGTCAGTTTTTCCAATATTATTTATTTCTAGGTTGTTTTGCTCCTGCTCTTAGGAGTACTCTGGGTTTAATCACTTCTCATAACTTTTCGGTTACTTATTTCCTCTTCTGGTCCTATCTCTTTCCTTCTTCTCCAAAATGTGAATGAATTTTTTGCTGGCAATGTGAAACTGCAGCAATGGCTAGGGTTCCACTGGGGAGAAAAGTAACCTTGATTCCTATCTAAGACTCTTTACTAAGCATGCCTGAAGAGTGAACACCCACTTTGTATCGGAATTTCTCTGTGCACACTGCACACACAGTGATGCCTGCTAGAGGCTTGCTGTAACTCAGTCTAGTATTTTGTAACAAGTTAAAGCCTTGTAAACTCATCTTTGTCAAAGGGGACTTGCCAGGTCGGGGAAAGCATGGTGTTTTTATGCACCCCTAGGGTTCAATTCCCTCAAGTTACAAGTTCACCCTCCTGGGCTGGCATGCCCCYGCAAGAGAGGCATTTGATTAGCAGAAGCCAACAATGCTATTAAATAAGGCTAGAAGTGTTAAATTTTTAATTAAATAAAGTACCTAGGCAAGTATTTCTCATCCCTAGGCGCCTAAGGGGTGAGAAAGTGCCTAATGTGGGCCCTAGTCATTTAATTTGTGAGATGCAAATTAAAAGGTGACTTTATGACTTTAGTGAGGGTGAATGAAGAGACATTTAATCTCATTCACTCATCTAATCTAATCTCAGCCATTGGATTAGAAAACTCCTCACCTACCTCATGAGGTCGATTAGGGTTGGAGGGCGCACCCATTGTTGGGTTGTTGGTTCATTTTTTGAGAGAGCAAGAGAGAGAGCATTTTCGAGCCGCAAGAGAGCAGCCATTTCTGAGAGCTAGGGAACGCATTCCAAGGCAGAATAATAGCACAGAAATCGAGGCAAAGGTTCAGCATACACAGGAGGCTGTACAGCATGGATTTCTAGGTCCATACAGTCACTTGTGTGCACAGAAATCGAGACAGCAGACAGCATTTATTTCTGTCCGTACGGTATGGATTTCATCAGTCCGTACAACCGTACTTTGGCACAGATTTCGAGGGACAGACAGATGTACTCATGCCGTACCATACATATTCCGTACAGGTCGGTACAGTCCTTTCTTGGCACAGAAATTGAAACAGATTGCTGAGGTTTTTCTAGAAAGTTTGGCATGGTTTTCAAGGCGGCCGTACAGCCATTAATGCATCCAGAAAATTGCTGAAGCTGTTGGCACATATTTCGAGGCATCCGTACAACAGTTTGGAGGCACAAAAATCGAGGAGCAGACCTGCAATTTATTGCAGAAAATTCTGGAAAGAATTTTGAGGGGTTTGGCTTATTTCCTGTGTGAAGACTTGGCACGGTTATCGAGATAAGTTTGTCATTTAAATTTCTGAAGATGAATATGCTGTAACAGAATTCTCTGAAGCTCCTAAATAATAAAAACCTCCCTCTCTCACAGGTTTTCCCCTTGTGGGTTTTTCCAGGGTCAAAGTTAGACCGAAAATATCTGTGTCAATATTATCCGAGTTTTATGTACTGCTGAGATTTTATTTCTGCGTTATAAACGAAGTTCAGAATCCTCATGTTTTAGCTCTGAAATTTATTTTCTGCTAAGTTTTTATATGCTGATATAAAACTGGGTTTGGGCATTAAACATTGGCTGAAAAATCAGCGAGACTGAAACTGTGTTGGGGTCTGAAAATTTACAAGAAGCTCACACGCCACTAACTGCCACATGTCGTCCCACCTCTTGATAGGTGTTCACTGTTGGATGCTGGGCAATAAAGGAAGCTTTCATTGCCTTCATTATAAATCTGAGATGCACCAAATTCTGGGAATTTTTAACGGCAGCAGGACAAAGTCACAAGGTCACAATCCCAAGGACCGGAGGACCATGATTTGAGTTGCAGTAAGGACAGAACTTCCAGTTTTTGGATCTTGTGCTTTAGGTTTAATAAGCCCGAATTGTGTTTCTAAATCATGGTTTCTGCAGCTCGTGTGGTTTCGTCTGAAGCTTGTCACTGTTTCTAAATCATGCTTCTTGTAGCTTGTGATACTCTGGTTGCTAAAAATTCAATGCCGTTATCATAATAAGATTTCATAATTTTGAAGCTAGTAAATACAATGATGAAGATGCAGACCAGAGCTGGAAGGCAATTCCGCATTTTGAATATTACTGTCAGAGAAAAAACAGGAGTGTGTAGTGAAGAGAAGAAAATTCAAGAAATCCCTCAAGGGACATGGGACAACAATTTCGTGGGTTGCAGGATAAAACCACAGGAACGTGATTCTGAGTTCCACAGAGTTGCAGGGCCATAGTTTCAGTGCATCATGTCAAACTGTGCACTGAAAACAGATTTCTTCCTGTCTTATGCATCAGGTTACAGTCAGGATGAAATTGTTCTGTTTTTTAGATAAGATAAGATAATTTATTAACATCCACAAATGACCACAAAAGTAGGTCTGTGGGACTAGGAAGCACAATCAGTTATAATAAACTGTAGAAATGAAAAAGTTAATCCGAAAAGCAGAAAATAAAAGATACAAGTGACTAGGTAATACAACAAAGAAAAGAGAGAACCACTATATATCACTAGAAAGAGATGAAAAGTTAGGGAGAAGGGAAGAAGAATATGCTGCCACATCAATCACTGAGAAGGAACTAATACACTACCTGATGATGTCATCTGGGGAATGCCCGAGGATAGGAGGGCCTGGTGACCCTGGGAGGAGCTTGGAAACAACCAGCAGAGACTATCCTCATATTCGAGGCCGATGGAAATAATCTAGTAACATGGGTCTGGGTGTCCGGATTAGACTGCTGATCAAGCCTGCATTGAGGAAGGTTACTCCTCTGTGTCCTTGTGTAGATGGGCCATTGGGCCCCCAAACATGAGGCTGTACATAATCTCACTGGTTTGGTACACACTGCAGAACTCCGGATGGTCTGCACAGCACTTAGCACCTCCAAGCGCTGAAGTAGGCTGAAAGATAGAGATAATCAACATAACAGGGCAGGATCTGGAAGAGTCCTGCACAGTCTGCCATCTGCAAGTCACTACCTCACGCTTGAAGAAAGCTATAAATCTATGAACACAATAGTGAAACATGGAGAGGGACCCCCCAGAATCATGGGACAAACAATGATATCTCACACAGATCTTGTAATAAATGGGGCACCTGAAAATGAAATTCTCCTCGGGCTCTACCTCCTGCAGATGGCATAACTGACATATCCTCTCCTCCCATGGAATACAGTGATCAGACAAAACCAAAAGCCGATGAGAACAAAACAAGAATTGGCCAAACAGGAACTCAAGGCCATGTGGCTATTGGCCCCAAGTGCCAATGCAATTGAAGAATATTAAAGCACTTCTGTAGGTTGTAAGCCTGCTGCTTGCATGACATGTGAAATCTAACCTTCTAGCTCCACCCAAAAACACCCAAGATACAAGATGCAGTATGCCACATCAGTTAGCACCAACTAGAGACAGTGACAACAAACCCTCAGCAATTGTTCTATCTCCATTTTCAGTTGACTTCACTAAGACAGAGATGAGTACTTTTAAAGTACTTGTTTGTACAAAAAAATGATTATCCAAGGCAATGGAGACTAATGCTCTTCTCCAATACAAGCTAAAGCTGCTAGAAAAGACTTTTACCACAGCAAAATTGACGGACCTTTACCTTCAGCACAAGGGAACCTGAATTACGAGTGTATCCACAGTGCTTGCCTAGAAATCATTAAGCACAAATCATGGGTTGAAGTTGCTAGAGAACAGAACAGGAAACCACCCCCTCGCCCTCCCCCTCCCCACAACCCCCAACACCCTATTGTTGACACAGTTGTGCATGCCCAGTTTGAACAGGATAGGCTTAGGCTCTTAATCACCAAGTACAAGGGCCCCAAAACTAGACACCATTCTCTGTTCAGCAGAAACCTTTATATTAAATATTACCCTTGGAATAGCAGAGATGGCTATAGGCAAGAATTAGTTTCTCTAAAACACCTTGGTCATACACTACCTTTCTATGCAAGAGAGATTCTCAGTGTCAAAGGATATGAGAGAGCTATAGCTAGAGAAAAGAAACTCTTCGATGATCACACACACATGTAACTAGAAGAACACAAGCTGGTAAGGGCACTGACTGTTGAACTGTACAAATGATCTGTTGTGCAGAATGGCATAGTTGGTTACCAGACCACCTCCAACCAGATGGACAGATGCACAACCCCGTCGCTCATGATTCCAAAAAATTCAGGAATGTTAGGACAGGTCAGCTAAAAGTTGTTGGTTGTAAATGTAATGTCATTGTACATTCATTCCCAGGTACACTATGTTATCGCACAATCTATACTTGCCCAAGACAAAAGGCAAGTAGGCCTAGATTCACGTAACACGGAGGTAACCCTATCACTGTCACCCCAATAGGGTACCTCTTTCTCTTTAGGAGGGAAACCTTACTCCAAGGGAGACGTCCCAAGACCTAGTTGCTTTGATGAAGGAAAATAAGACAAGGTAATACCACACCTCTCTCTAGGTCACTCAATGAATGAAGTCACTTGGAATGGTTAAGTGAAGGGGATTAAGGGGAAATAAAGGAAATGATACCTGCCCTTTACCAAAGAAACAGCAAACGTTAACCAATGATATCAATGCCTTCATTCAGTGACTTCAATATAAAAGTCTGCTACCAAGCAAGTTTATGCATAAAAGATAGATGTGTAGCAACAGTAATAAATCCAGAAATTGTAACTTATAAGGACAATGTAATAAAATATAAAGACCTTGCAATGATAGTACTTTTGCCACTTACAAATTCTAGATTAATACAAACCAAGTAATCACTTTAGAAGGGCTGTCAAAATACTCATAACAGCAGCAAATTAACAATTGTGACAGCAGTAGACAACTTCAGAAAAGTACCTTGCTAAGGCAATTTAGTGGACACTTTTAGCATTTATTGATTGTGGCTTGCCTAGTACAAGTTCTGGGTGGCTTATCAATCAGCAAATGAATCTAAGAGGCTGTCAAAAGTGACTGTAACAGCAGCAAAACAAGAGTGATGACAGCTGCAAGAAACCTTCAGAAATGCACTTTGTGAAGAGCAATTTAGGCACACTTTAACTCCAACTGATAGTACTTTGGTTCATGCAATTTTATGAGTTGGTTTAGTTAACTTATAAGCTAAATGAGCTACTATATAGTGGCTGTAGCAGTGTTAGCAACAGCAGCAAGTTAGTACCTTAAAACTAGGTTAGTGGGTTAGGTTAAGTTGGTAGAGATAGCAAGTGAAGTTGAGTGTAGTCTTGTCAAGGAATTGGAGAAGAGGACTAGTGCCTTCAAGGGTAATGGAGTCAAGGTGGGCGGCTTCTTCTAACGCTGCAAATCAATAGATGATGATGCACAAAAGTCTAGGAGGGAAAATGCAGAGGAGAAGTAGTAACTTAAGTCCCCCTATGCATCGACCTCAAGAGACAAGATGCTATGGTGTAGGCAATTCTAGGCCCTAGAGCCTTGCTCTCCTTAGGCTTCTTATGGAGTAAAATTTATGCAAAAAATAACTAAGTCAAAATCCTTAGAGTGCTAGCAATTTAGGGCTCTAGGGCTTCACTAGTTACTAGATCAATTCAATGAAAAGATTGGCAAATAAAAAGTAAGAAAGTAGCAATTTAAGTTTCTTACTTCAAGCATTAAGTACACCATGCAATTTCATAATCTTGTATGAGCAAATAAAACCATACAACAAACCATTCAATAGATGACAAAATGCATATTTTACTTACTTGCACCAAGAATAATCATGAGAATACCAAGCAAGATCACCATAAAACTTCCAAGATTGATCCAAGTTGCAAAAAATAGCTTTAAACAAGAATGGTGCCTCACAATTTCAGCCAATAATCCTCACTAGGGCGCAAATTTCAGACCTCTTGTCTTCAATGACAAGTTGTGATGTGAAAATGAGAGTATTTTATGCTTATTTATACAAAATTTTGACCTTCAATTAATTTTAGGTCAAAAATAAGGCCGACCTGGCCAATTTACAATAAAATTCAATTTTGACATAATAAAAAATAATTTGTATCTAGAAACACCTCCAAGGGTGACGTCATGCCCTTCTAGGATGGCATTGGGCCTTAAAGTGGAACGTTGAGCTAGAAATGTGGGGCGCTTGGCCTCCATAAGCCCCAGATGATGCCCACACGTGCCACCAGGCTCATAAATGCCTCCAAAATGAAACCTTAGCTCTGGATGACATCTAGGGCTATTATGGTGACGTCCAGGGCCCTCAAGGGCTAACGTCCATGTGGGAAGAGCAAGGTCCCCCTAGGTCTATGTCTCTCAGGGTGCCTCCAAAGGCCACGTCCTTCTTTCTCCAAGTACAAGTCTTCAATTTCTTCTTACCCCTAGTTGGGATTTCAGCATCCATCTGTGGGCTTTAAGCACCATGAAGGTCCGCTAATCATTCCCTCATGAGTACCTTTCCATCGGGCAAGGTCCTGCAGCAACAACAAGTACACCCTCTAGGGATTCATAAGTCACAGGGATCATAGCATGTAAATCACATCCAATAATTAAATTACCCAAACATGTGCATCAAACCCCCCTTAACCCAGACAAATGCTCAAAGACGTTACACAATTTGACAAGTTAGGTTTGGAGAAGGTCTCAGGGTGTCCTATTGAGCTAACCTCTCTTAAGTTTGGGGTGTTTCCCAGGTGGGATCCAGTCCAAGTCATGTAAGTGTATGAGGTGGCATGGGGTGCGTGTAATAACAGGGAAATGTAAAGTCTTACCTGTGGGTGCCTTTGTATAGGGCGAGTTGCACCTTGTCATAAATGCAATTGTTTCCTAGCCCATTCATTGCCTTTTACTCTTAACTTTATTTCTTTTGATCTTTTGCTCTTGTGCTTCAAGGGAATAGTTGAGGGACACTGTCCTAGCTTGATTACCAGAGGTGACGGCGTTATCCACAAACATTTCACGAAAATGAGAGAAGGTTGGCTCATGATGATACCCCCTTTCTCTTGGCTATGCCACCAAGAGCCACTACCCTAGTTTGGTGACCAGATAGGTGATAATGTCATATCGCTATATGCACATGGTCATAATAGGTCGGCTCGTGATGAGACCTCCTATCCATCAACTAGTACCTTGAGTGCTTATGTATCTTATGGGTCCCCTTTTCTTACTGAAAGGCCTTTCACTGCTTTCTCGAGGATCCCTAGGCGAAGCATCTCAAAGGTTTCAACATTGGCTTCTAACTCTTGCGAGCTACTTTTACCCTCTGGGCCTTTAGCCCTTCTTTCCACAAGGTAAGGTACAACCCTTCTTAGTGTAGTCAATCCCAATGCCCAAATAAGGATAGGGGAGATGAGAGGAATGAATATGGAAAGTGGTAAGTATGGAGGGAACGGATGATGACTTTTCACAGATCCACCCAGGGCAACTCATCCTAAAGGGAAATCAACTTACTAGGGCACCATGTCACCCTTCCAGGTATGAACGAGGCAAAGAGCATAATTTCCAAGCAAACGTCATGAAATGAAGAAGGATTCAATACAACATATTCAAGTGCTTCAAAAATCGGAGTGATACATACCATGATACCCGGACTCGTTACCTCATGGAGCAAGCCTCACTACTACTTCAGGACCAGGCTGGTGGGATGGATACTGCTATTGGTGATAAATGGACTGCACTGAAGAAAAGAGGGGCCCTCCGGGGCCATGCTCAAGTCGTCCGGCTCTTGGTACTCCATGTTTAGGACATGTGGGCCTCAAGATGTGATCTCCTTAGTTATCCCTAGGCTAGGGGATAACACACTACAAGATGTTTAGAAAATGGGGGTTCGGTCTTCTTCATAAAGAAACATGTGTCAGGAGAGGTGTTTACCAGCAAAATCAAGACATTGTTGGCTTTCAGCTTGCAAATTGGAAACCACGTGTTTAAGAAGTGTGAGCAGCTCAGGTGAGGTGGCAAGCCTTGACAGACAGATGCACAACCCCACTGCTCATCATTTCAAATTATTCAGGATGATAGGACAGGTTGGCTAAAAATTGCCTTTTGTAACTGTAAAGGTATTATACAGTCATTCCCAGGTACACTACAAGATGTTATAGGAAACAGGGATTTAGTCTTCATCATAAAGAAACATGAGTCAGGAGAGGTGTTTACCAGCAATATCAAGACGTTGTTGACTTTCCGCTTGCAGATCTGAAACCACATGTTTAGGAAGTGTGAGAGGCTTATCGGGTGAGAGGTGGTGTGCCTTTTCAAGGAACCTCTCCAAATAATGATCATCGATTTCAGTTGTTTGTAGAGGTATAGACTACAGGTACATGGGGGCGTACATGAATTGAATTGGCCAGTCACTTTACATGGAAATCTGTATTTCAATTTTCCATTTACCCTTGGGCGAATCTCTGTTTGTTTTTATAACAGACAGGGAATCTATATATCATGATTAGAACCACTACCCACTACCCAGAGATCTGAAACTTATCCAAACTAGGAGACATAATATTATTACCTTTAATCTGAACACAAGGTCACTTTAAGCACCTATACATAAAATTTAAGATGAGTTATGTCTCTAAGCACTCAACCTCTCAGATATGGCCTAGCAAGATGCATGCCTTTGAGAGTTGCCTAAGCAAATTCAAAATGTCATAGCCTGTGACCCTGAGCTAGTTCACATCACCAACAAAATACCACTGTCTTCTCAAGAGGAAAAAAATGCAGTATGCATTTTAGTATTTCATAGCAGGGCTGAGATGTTGCATGCCTTGAGGCATTTGCCCACAAATTTCTAGAAAACTGTTACCGAGAAATCCATCTTCACCATATTTGACCCAACATTTGATTCACTACACCTCCAACCTTTTTCCCCACCAACCACCCATTCTACAATTCCTTGAACCCATGTCAATTAATCTTTTCATTCCCACAATTTTCTCACAGCAGACTGTAAACTGAAAAAAATAAGCCATCCAAGTCACCTGAAACTTGGGACAAAATTGTGAAAATTTTAGGAAATGGGGAAACGGTATATAATATATAATTCAAAAATACCTTAAAAAATAGAAATAATTACACTATAAATTTTAAAAAATCATAGCATTAAAACATATTGATACATGTCATCCAAATAGCATCAAATTGAGAACATATATGACAATATGAGTGCACAACCAAAAATTTTCTTGATATATTAAAGTTCAGAAGCGATGATTAAATCAATGATCACAAGTCAAGACAAAAGTACATGGTAAATTACAGCCTTACCACCTACACCATAAGGCATACATTAAAAGATCATCAATATCATCAAGCTCAACATTATCATGTATCCGATAGCCATTAGTCTCGTGGATTTGAGAGCTAGATGAGGCTGGCAGTAACATGCGATGCATGAGAACTGATAAATGACCTGTTCAGGAAGTGTGAGAGGCGCAGGTGAGATGGCATACCTTTTCAAGGAACCTCTCCAAATAATGATCATTGAATTCAATTGTTTGTAGAGATATATACTCCAAGTCCATGGGGGCATCCATGAATTAGGAGGCACTCACTTGACAAGAATGTCTGCATTCCAATTTGCCATTCCCCCCTTGTTGAATCTCAGTTTGTTCTTATGACAGACAATGAATTTCTATATCATGATTAGTACCACTACCCACTACCCACTACCCAAAGATCTCAAACTTCTCCAAATTAGGAGACATAAAATTATTAACTTATATTCCCACACAAACTCACTTCAAACCAGTGTTTTAAAACTTGTCCAACTCGAGGTCAAATTTGGCCGAGTTGACCATTGAGGGCACTAACTCGACCACCAAACTGGCTCAAGGGACTGGTTTGGTACTGAACCAGCCAGTTCAGTGTATGAACCGACAAGTTCAATACCAAACTACTCCAAATCAGCAGAGTCCATACCAGGTTGGTCCCCCACAGAACGAGGTACCATTTTGAGGGAAAACACAATTCTTTATAAAGAAATTACCTAAACTAAAGTTTCACTCACCCTAAACCCTAAAAGCACACTTCATTGATCATTTGTGAGCATTTGGAGTTTTTGGAGCCACAAGATAACCTGGATAATATAAAACTCTTAAAGTAAAAGGGTAGAAAGGGTAATATAAAGAAAATGAAAACATACTTAAATTTTTTATCTGATCATTAATTGTTCCAAGATGTTTGAGAGGGGTTCCAACCTCATCGGACCTCATACAATGAAAATAGAATTTCACATCCCATCCAAAATTCAGCAGACTTAGCAGTTTTCAAAATTCCAACAAACTGAACAGTGTCATACTGTAGACAAGTCCACTAAACCATCAAAGGACGCCTAATGTCGCCTTGATCCTCTGCTACATGCCACCTACAAAATATAGACCTGCTAAAAATAGACATGCCAAAAATAGTAGTTCCAACTCCTAAAAAAGAGGAGTTCCAGAATGTGAAAATAACTGCTCCGGTTACTGAACAGAAGACCTAATACAGATCCCATTGTGTTGGATGATATTAATCCAACCTCAAAATGGGTAGAGGAGACTCACCCAGCGAAGTTTGATCCTGATATTGATGACTTGGGGTGGATTCGTTTGGATTTGGATCCACTAGTAGGAGTAGCACCAAGCATGGCAAGCACTAACTAGCTCATCCCAAGGATCCCATTTCCAACAATGGTGGTGAGTTTGATGATCGATCATGTTAATCAGTGATGTGTAGAAGGCTAGTAGCTTGTAGCATGTTGTTTTTGGGACTTTAGAGGCTATTTAGAGCCTCGTTGTTTATATATTTTATTTCAAATATGTATTGCACTCGGTGCCATTTTGATATATTCGCCCTTACATTGTATATACATGAGAAAACTGCATATTTTGTCTCTAATAGTTTGGAATCATGGTTTGGAATATTTAAAATATATTTTTTCATTAAAATTTTAATATTTCGTGTAGATTTTAGTAAACCAAGCCATAAAATTCAGACCGGCCCAATTCCAAGCCGAGTCAGAGTTTTAAAATATTGCTTCAAACAGCTATACATAAAATTTAAGAAAATGAATTGAGGCTCTGAGAACTCAACCCCTTTAGCTACAACCTAGCAAGATTCTCAGAAGATAGCCATCTGCATACCTTTGGGAGTCACTTAAGCAACTTAAATAATGGCCTGTGACCTTGAGCTAGTTCACATCACTGACAAAAATACCAATCTTCTCAAGAGGAACAAATGCAGTATGCCTCTCCATTTTTGGGGTCGGCTCTCTAGGTTTTAGATCAGACTTCTATTCTATTTTACTTCCTGCTTCTTTCTTTTTTTATAGGAACCACTTTAGCGCTCCTGCTTTGTATAGACATCATTGTACCTAACAGTCCCATTGACCTACTTCAGTGGTCATTTGTCGTACATTAATACATTTATCTTATATTATCTTATCACAGGGCTGAGCTATTCCACCGTTTGGTTTCACAACACCTCCAACCTTTGCAAAATTCCCCACCAAACACCCATTCTACGCCTCCTGGAACCCATGTCATTCAATCTTTTACACCCACAATTTCCTCACAGTAGACTATAAACTTCAAATGAAAAAAATAAGACATCCAAGTCACCTGAAACTTGGAAACAATTTATGTTTCCAAAATATGTAAAAGTTTCAAAAACAATTTTTTCAAACTTCTTTGGAAATGGGGAAAAACATATAATATAATATAATATATAACATTATATTATTTTTAAAAATAGACAAAATAACATTTGTAACTTTACAACCATAGAATTAAAATATATGAATACAACTATTCAAATAGCATGGAATTGAGAACATGGATGTCAATATAAGTGCACAACCAAAACTTCTCTTCATATATTAGAAGAGTTCAAAAGTGAATTTACATCAATGATTCCAAGTCGGATCACAAGTACTTGACAAAATATGGCCTTGCAACCTACGCTATAAGCAATACAATAAAAAAGGATCAATATCATCAAGCTCAACATTATCATCTATTCAATAGCCATCAATCTCGTGGATTTGAGAGCTACATGAGGCTGGCAGTGACATATGATGCATGAGAACCAATAAAAGACTCTCCACATATTTGAGGCACAAGACACAAGTACTTGACAAATTAGGGACTTGCCATCTCTGCTATAAGGCATACAATAAAAAAGGATCAAAATCATCAAGCTCAACTGATCCGAATTGGATCCTTGTCAAAATCTCTTTGTAAACTTTGTAATAAGCTTTTTATTGTTTTTTGGCAAAGTTGAGGAAATGTCCAAAAATTTACTTGGAAGTTGAAACGAACCATTGTGATGGCTGGCCTTCCAAGGCAGCCCATTAAAAATGAAGGTTGTGATGAAGAAGGGCATTCAATGAAAGAACGGAGAAGAGAGATGAGGAGGAAATGAAGAAGGGCAGTAGCAAAGATGAGAACTCAAAGTAGTCTACTTGATGATCGAAGGAGAATAAGACATTGAGTCTATCCCACCCTGAGTGTATATCGTTGCTGAGCCATGGACATTTGCAAATTCCTTGCTAGTGCTTAACAATACAATTAAAGTTTGTGTATGGCTCATCCTTTTGTAATCAATTCCTCTTAATGAAAATCCCCTAGAACTTGGTTTTCTTTTCCTGTTTGGGTTTCCAAGGTAAAAAATATGCTGTTATGGTGTTAATTACTGTGTGATTGGATTTCCTCCCTATTGTTGTTTCACTTTGGGATCCATGTGTGTGTTACCATCTAATAGAAATATATGTTCCAGCACCATACAACACTTATAAATTTGCCCATGTACAGCCAATTTAGTGTTTGTTGGGTCCCTGGTTCAACCTATGGTCTGTGTAAATTGTTGGAGTAGCGCAGATTAGTATAAGATTGAATACCGGTTGTGTTAATTAATCACTGGAACCACTAAGTGGTAGCCACGACACTAACTTCCACTTGATGGTACGCTGGTTGGCATTCATTTTTTTTCTTATCTAAATCACTAATGGTTTCCTACAATTTTCTCATGGTCATTAAAAATCGTGGGAAGCAAATTCCTTAAATTTCCATGGCTTGGTCTCACCTCTACTTGATCGTTGGTATAATCCCTATATATTTACTGTACAAATCATACTACGGCCTTACTCTCTCTTGCTATGCATTAACTGTTGACTGGTAGTTACGAGTCCGGAAAGGGTCTTTCCATTATATATATATATATATATATATATATATATATATATATATATTCAATTGCCTCTAGCTATGAGCATGTACTCTCATCTACAACGATCTATGAATGGGAAAATGTGTCATTGATTTAAGCACTGGATATGACTTTTGTTATAGAACAGAGTATATGTATATATTCAATTGGCTTGACAGAATTAGTGTTGCTTTGAACATCAAGCAAAAAAGATGTGTTTCAATGGAGTGCTAGGCATCGTATTTATTGCTATTTTACTTGACAATAAGCATATATCATGTGAATGGGCATAAATTTGAATTGAACGAGGGTTGTGTATGCACCACTATATTGTAGAGTGCATTGTTATTTATGTTAACGGAATTGCAGAGACGGTGAATTTAAATTGCAGACATTGAAATCTAATTTTCTGCAAAGGATCTGTGTTGATGAAACAGACAGGCCATAGGCCTATTGTTTACGAATCATCAATGTTACCTCCCAAACCTGCACTTTAAGTGTTACAAAGTGCAACCCTAAAAGCACTTAGAAAGATTTCCCAATGTCACCTCAACAATACTTCCTCTCTCTTTAGGCCGGTTCTTTTCGGGTACATGAGTGGAAAGTTGAAACCATAGAAAACAAWTKTTTTTGGTATTTTTAAAATCAGAGGGATAGTGGAATTTGCCAATATTGCTGCCTATCCAATTAGGCTATGGAGTTATGGCAGATTTGGAACAAGAGGGTTTGAATATGATAGAGAAAAAGTTATTAAGACATCATAGATGTGCCATAATAAGTCCAAAACAAATTTTCAGAATATGAAAGAATAAAGTGAGAGCCCTTAAACAAGTTGCACCATCACAACCATGAAATTACAGCCAACAAAATGTGTAACCAATAAAACAAAGAAGGCAGCAACAACCTCTCCAAACAATATAAATGACAGCAGCAAGATCCTTCAATAATTCAACATTACATCAAGGATTAAGGAGGGTATGAGTCTTGGCAAACTCAACCCTAATCTCTTCTTTTGGGACAAATCTGCTCTTCTACAAAGATTATTCTAGCAGCACACTAATGGCAGTTCTCGCAAAAACCCGAATAATACATGAAAACAATGAAGAAACACAAAAACCTCAACGTGAACCAATAACCTTCTTCAAAATCTCCCAAATGATATTCAACAAAGTACTTGGGACTGAAATCCCTATCCTCCAACCATGCCTTTAGCAAATGGCAATTCTTTATTTATAGGCTTCCATCCTTTGTAATCCCTAAACTAGGGTTTATAACTTTTAGGGTTCAAAGATGAGAAAATAATATTTTAAACCCATGAAATCATCCACCTACCTAGGTGCACTACCCTAGGTACCTTTTCCAAGCTTTTAGGGCTCTTTCAGCCCTAGCGCACCTCCTCATTGGTGTTTAGGGCTCTCCAAAGTCCAAATCCAACTCTCCTATACTCCATGAAATTATGTCTTGTTTTAAACCATATATGTCTATTTTTAAGTTGGGACCTTTTCCCCTTTTGAATGGGCCCACTACAATCAATAATATTGCCATTCCGTGAGATCCTCTTAAAGTATGCATTTATTCTTCATTTGAAGGTTTGGACCATGTCAACAATGCGACATGGCATCCCCTCATGCAAAAGGCTCTCCTCCAAATAAGTAGAAAATGCCTTGAACAAAGTACCCTTATACTCCAAATACCTCAAAAGTGAAATACGCTTCCAAATATGTGAAATACGCACCAAATAATGTGTAATGCCCCAAGGGACCTCTTCAAAGGTAAAATACACCTCCAAATATGTGGAAAATCCTTTAGGGTTTGTTGTCGTCCTAATACACACCTACAAACGTGGAGAAGTCTCCAACCCACTTGGCGTGTCCTTGGAGGCACAAACTTGAATCCAAACCCACTATCACCTCAATTTGGACTCCATTCGTCTAGGCTCACTCCTAGGGAAACCAAGAGGGGTAGACACTATTAAACTATGTGAAAGATTGATTTTAGTTGTAGGAGTTAATTAATTTGTTGATTAGAGAGACCCAACCCAATGACAAACAACAATGCAAAATGCAGTCTTTCAATGACAAGAAAACCTCTTATTTCATAAAACAACAATTAGACCAATGCCTAAAGATTATCAAATTCCAGTTATTCCAATATACATAAAAGAAAGATAACTCTACAAGAATGAAACAAACTTATGAAATATTTACACCATGAATTGAAAACCAACTTTGTACTTTAAAAAATTATTTCACAAAAATAAAGAATGCTTGCAATAAAGAATAAAGATTACTCTGGCAATGTAAAAAATCACATATAAATAACTTGCAGAAAATAAAAATAAAATGAAAATACTTGAAAATAAATTGCTGAAAAGAAAATTGCAAGGAAATGTAATGTGAATGTGTTGCAATGTGTGTAGGTTGCTTCTAATAGATTTTAGGTCTCTCTTTAACTTAGGGGGAATTAGATGTGAATTGTAGCAAACCTAAGCTATGTGACTACCCCAAGTCCTTATCCCTTTAACCAAGAGGAAGTGTTGGGTGCTCAACAAGGAAACAACAAGGTTCCCCCCTGGCTCTGCAGGTCAAATCCAAAGTGCTTAGGCCCTCAACAAGGAGGACACATAGTGTCGTGAAACCGTCCCCGGCTTCAACCCCTTCTAGCCTCCACAAGTCACCATTTTTTAATGGTTTAAGCAATAATAGAGTTGAGTGCCTAGTTAAACTAGCCACACAATCATTTTCCCTTTCTTATCCCCAAGTTCCACAAGTGGCAAGGGGAGGGAATATGGGGCAAATGGTAGGGCGATTTTTGTTTACTTTGCGAAATGAAACTTCTAACTAGCCGACACAATATTGCAATGGGTGGCAAAGCCACTCATATGCAAGGTGTGGGCACAAACAAAAAATAAGATAACTTAAAATAAATGGAATAAACAAACTAGTCACACAACTTTGCCTTAAGGACAAAGGTGGGAAAAATGAAATAACTTTACAAACCTCACAACTATGGCACAATGTCGAGGACAAGCCTACTAATTTTGTGTCAAGGTGGGAAAAATAATTTAGAGTAAAACAAGTTAATACTAGCCACTCAACCTTCTCCTTATGGGAGAAGTGGGGCAAACAAACTAAGCAAAAATCAGAAAATTAAGTTTTAAACTAGCCGGCACAACTTTGCAAGGGTGGCAAAGCCACTCACATGCAAGGTGTGGGCAAAAGATTTAAGATACTTTATAATTTACAAATAATGAAGATAAGAAAAGAATGCAAGTCCAAGAGACTCTCTTGGGTTGCTTACAAAGCTTTAGAAAGGGAGAAAGGCGAGAGGATCTTGCACCACTACTCTTGGATGATTCCTTGAGATTTTTGTGACCAAGATTGGGCAAAACCTCCCCTTAGACTGGAGAAAACCTGCATAAAACAGCAAGATATGTTTGCTAGAAATTGCTAAAAATCACTCAAAATGAATTAGTAATTATTAGTATCCAAAACAGAAATGTTTATACTAAAACTATGAACTTAGAACTTGATCAGATTGCAAGATTTGGAAGAGAAATAAGTGCAGAAAATATATAAAAGAGTGCCGAAATTATATCAAAGTTTTTAGTGAAGAGATTTGAAGCTTTTGGAGTCCACTCTTCCAAGCTTTGGTAACCTGCAAAGTTGCAAATACTTGCTACACAATGAGGCAAGAAAGTGAGTTCTTCAAAATGGTTCACAAAATACTTTGCAAACTCAAAGAAAAGCAACTCACATAAACCTACAGCAATACAACTATAGATTTATCCCCAACAAAATACTTTGCTTTGGGTTTTTCAAGTAAAACAATGTGAGCAAAATAAATACAAATTGCAGAAATATTACCGCACAAGAACACCAAATAAGAACACCAAGAATACTCCAATACAACACCAAGAGATCACCACAAGAACACCAAGAGATCCTCCAAAGCTTAACTTCTATTATTGAAAAGAATGGTTGCAATATGGCAGCAAGATTACAGAAAAGAAATGGGGAGAGAGAAAGAGAGAGTGAGGAAAAAATTAGGCAGCATAAAGTTGCTATGAGAATTTCATCTCAAAATGAGGAGAGGAGGCCTTTTAAGGGAGAGATGGAGGAGAGACCCCCCTTGCATGATTTACAAGTATCACTCCCAAAAGAGGAAGGCTCACTCAAGGAGGAGGGGGGGGGCCGGGGGCACCATGAGAGAGGGGAACTCCCATTAGGAGAGGAAACTCAAAAAATGGGGGAAGAAACCCCCTCTCCTAAGTTTAAACCTCTCTCTAATGCCCCAAGGGGTCACCCAAGGTGTGGAATGGGCCCCCCATGTGGTCCCCATCACCAAATGGCCAATCCAATGGAGATGGTGAGCCCCACACAAGACAAATTCGCCCCCCTCTTTAAAGTTAAGTTGTATGAGAGGTAGTAAAGGGGGGATTTGATTTATTTGACCCCCTACTACATAGAAATGACTTAGGAAACAACTTTTCCTTCTTTTCTCGCGACTTTAGACTCTTTTACAAAATTCGACAATTTTACTTTACCCAATTATTTGTTGATTTTTCACTGATTTAGACTACTCATGGACATTGACCTAGCAAAACTTGTCCAATTGAGTTGAAACTTAATCCAAGGGTGTAGGGGATCATAAGCCATTTGTTTTGAGTACCCATACCCCTATACAAAATCCCCAAGGACCAAATTTTTACATTTTACATCAAAGTAATTAAAAAAATTCAATTAACGAAAAATTTTAATTATTAAAAGTACCTATCAAAACTTAACGGAATTCTACAAGGCTCTAGGATATGTCTAGCATGGTCATCTACAACACTTCTATCCCTTAGCCACCTAATGGGCTCAATCATTAGAATCGCTGAAAAAACAAAATTAATTACCTGAGTAAAAAAAGCACTCGGTGAAAGGACTTCCCTAATGATAAAGTCCAAGGCAACTAAATTACAAAACTTGACCCATGCTAACATGTTACATTACAAAATTATCCCACCCAGGGGAGTGAACATTCTGTGGAGAAGAAGAGAAAAGTTTTGGGGGCAAGATTTCCCTGTTGAGCCATAAGTCTTCAAACTTGTTGTACCACAAGGTACATGTCTTCATGGTACATGACGTTGACACCTAGTCGAAATAGGTGGTCAACATCTGGCTCCACGTGGAGACGTATGCTTGATCTTTGGGAAGGAGAGCGTGCGAGAATCTCAGAATCTACAAAACAAAGTTCTCACCAATAACCAACATAAGTACATGTGTGAAAAAATAAACAATAATCAATAAATGAAATGACTATACAATGAACTATATACATAAATCAAGGAATAACAACACTGAAAGAATCAAAGGAGAAGGGTTGGAGATACGTTACAAAGGGTGCCTCTTTGGACACCAAATGGCTCATCATTTGAGTTGTTTCCCATTCCTTGGGATATTCATGGGCTCACCATCCAAGTGGCTAAGCTGGAAAGAATTAGGACCAGCTATGTCATGGATGAAATAAGACCTCAGATGTCTGAAACATCCTTGTCCAGGATGACTCGTTGAAGATCCATTTCCAAGTTTTATCAACTTGGAGTTTCTCTTGAGAATAGGCCATCCAAGAAACCTCTGTCTTTCTTCATTCAACCAAACTTTGAAGTACGGCAAACCTTATAATTTTTTTGTGAATTTATGCATATGATTGTCATGGTGGAAGGCCAACCACTGTTCGTAATGATCTGGAATTGATAAACTAAAGTTGTCTTCCATTCTCCCATTATCTTGTATCGAATCATCTGATGGTTGAGAGGTTGGAAGTGGAACTGTCAAGGAAACTACGTTATTGTTTTCATCAAAGTTGTCGAAGATATTATCTGAAGAGATGGGTTCTTCTAGAGGAGGGTGGGGATTTGAATTACCTGGATATTCAATAACTTCAAACTCAAACTCCTCTAGTTCCTCCTGGTCAGTCACTGACTCATTCATAGGCTCGTCTGGAATTTCCAAATGAAATTCCTCTTCATGTTCTCTGTGAAGCTCTAGCTCTATAAGAACTGAATATCCAATGTAATTACTTGCACTGGCAAGGTGAGCTTCCAAGATTTTTAACTGATTTACACAAGCGAACTCTGTGGCTTTAATAACCTCTGGTCCTCTGTAAATTCCTCGATGGGAGTTGTTGAAGCATCAGTTTGTTAATTCCTTCTGTTGATATTATGGTAGTTGCGGGAGGTATTAACCTCCACGTGTAACCCTGACAAGAATAGAATATTTCAAGAAGCAAGAAGAAACCCTAAAGCATTGGACATAACCCTAGAAGACAAGTCGGCTAAAGGAAATATTTAATATTGAGTGTTTAGCCTCCAGAATGAGAAGTCGACCCAGACAGCTAAGGAGAAACAGTATAAATACAGGACGCCAGATCTCATTTGGTACACACAGCTCACAACTGCAGAAATGTAAGAGTGCGCACTACAGAAACTAGGTAAGTGCGCAAGTCTGGAGAGTAGTTGCAGTTGCAGCTACTGCAACTAGTATTCTCGATTTAGGCTTGGACTTTCTATTGGTTATGGTTTGGACTTTCTGCCTTGTGTGCTAACTTTGGAGAGAGGTATGCTACATTGGTTGGCTATTAGGCCTAGGGTTTGCTTCCGGAACTATTCTTTGTCAAGGTTAAGGTGCTCAGGGGTGGCTTCAGCCTATGGTTGGGTGACAAAATTGCTATATTGTCTATGGTTAAACGATCACACCTACTATTTCTAACAGGTTATGGGCCCACACTATCTTCGGACAGTCTAACCGCTGGAAAATAGATTGGGATGATTTGCTCAATTACAGTTGCAGTTGCAGTCAGTTTTTGTTGCAACAACGAAACCCTAACCCTCTTGTTGAGGCACCTTAAGTGAAGAGATTGACCTAATTTCTAGATAGCCTAGTGCGCCCTAACCCAATGCACCTCTTGGTACTCTCAGCAAGCTAAGACACCAAGTTTGAGTTTTTGTCAAAGTCAAAGGTTGACCAAGTCAAAGCAGTCATGACTTACTCTATGAAGTCAAAAAACAAGTTAGAAGGGCCTTCTAACTTCATAGCATGGAAGGCAAGGATTGATCTCATCCTTGCCAAGAATAAAGTGTTGGATATCGTGAAAGGAAAGATCGTGGAACCACAGTTTGAAGAAGGAAAAGAGAAGGAACTTCAGAACGTTGCAATTATGGAGAAGTTCAAGGACAGTGACACCAATGCCATGAGTATCATAGTGGACTCTATAAAAGACCACTTGATACCCTACATCTCTCATCTTGACTCATCTAAGAAGATGTACGATGCCCTAACTAACCTCTTCTCAGTCAGAAACATTGGACAAGTAATGAGTCTGAAGAATGAGCTCCGTGACATG
>ML796409.1:252082-292030 GCA_009831015.1 Picea engelmannii
ATGTCAAAGATACAATGCTTCAACTATCGAAAATATGGTCACCATAGGAACCACTGTCTTGAGTTAAAGAAAAGGAAGGAAACAGACGAAGCAACAGTTGTCGAAGAAAGGGAACCCTCGAAGAAAGTCAAGCAGGATAAAACAGACTTCTTCTTCTAAGTCAAGGTAACAATATTCTTCAAAGCTCTTGTATATATCATGTTTACATAGTTCTTGTACATATCATGTGTATCTATTTCTTAGAAGAAAATATGTTCAAGGAAAACAATACCTATGGAAGAATAAAAGGATAAGGATTGTTATTACGATGACTACAAGTCAAGCTATACACATGAAAAAGATGAAGTATGTTGACAATCTTTGGTAACAATTCCCGTAGAAGCTATTATATAAGTAAGAACTGCCAAATAAAGCCGAAATCACAATCAAACCTGAGGAGACCCAAAAGAAGTCAACAAGCAAGAGGAAATTAGAAAAAGACTTGCTACACTTTGCAAAAGGCAATAAGGATGCAGACAGAAGCGTGGACTCTCTTAGACGGAGGGAGTTGATTACAAAATTCCAAAAGAATAGCATACATTCATGTATGAAAACAAGGATTAAGAGGGAGCTAATCCTAAATGATATGATCCATTAAGGATTATGAAGTATGTGTCCTTGTTCCCATTGAAAGTAGCAACCATGATACGCAGCACGTGTTCAGAAGAAGTCTTCTTCGAAAAGAAGCCTCAAAGTATCCTTGGTTGTCCATCTACATCCATGATCCTATGATAAAAGGAAAAAGTTGGAATCTTCTGGGCATGGAATCTATAGAAGACTCCATGGACCCAAGAGCTAAAGTGAAACATGAGGAAGAACATGAAGATTCCAAGAAAGAAAAGCCAAAACAACCAATTATTATACTGAGAATCACAAGACTACCATCTTGGTTTGAACCCACTAGAAACAATCAAGCAGAAGTAATGGAAGATATGATGAAGAACAGTATATGTAAGAAATTGTGAAAAAGGATTATGAATGGAAGCATTGCGAGATTTAGAACTAAAGGTCCTTCCAGAAGGAGGAGAAGACTATGAAAACAGCTTGTTCTCGTAAACCAGATATACCTCTATCTGAGCTATTATATCTCTTGTAGTATCCATGGATTGATGTTTACATCAGTTTCGTTGTAAAAGACTGTTCTTCCCAATAGAGCACTTGAGGTAGAATCCTATGTAAAGTAATTGCAAGGTTTTGAGGTATACCAAAAAGAGACCCATGTATTCAGATATAAGAAGACCTTGTATGGATTCAAACGACTTGATGCAGAGTATCTCATATACAACAGAAGCATGGTGAAAACTTTTTATGACAAAGATAGTGTATCAGAATAGTTACTCAGAAGACTGGGATGATAGATTGCTAATCCATGGCAAACTCTCATGATGACAGAAGAAGTGCTACTTGGATATGTTTCGGTTTGAGCCTTGCCACGATGTCATGAGCTAGCAGGAAACAGAAGTGTTGAATTCAACCATGATATATTATAATGATCAGAGCTATATGAAGCCTTCAAAGAAAACCAGTGTTCCATGACAGACCGAAGTTCATTGAGATCAAGCATTACATTCTTCGTGATGAAGTCCAAAAAAGAGAAGTGGTTCTCCAATATATATATCTCCACCGATGAGCGGATAGTAGATATTTTGGTAAAAACCTTTGTACAAGATGAAAAACTTTGCAAGTTGGGGCTCGTGGAGACGACTTCCTTATTGAAAAAGGAAGAGATTACTCCTAGGTTGGGAGGGAGCATTGATGTGTTATTGATTTATGGACAATCATTTTTCAATTCGAAAAATGGTCCAGGATGAGCAGTTCCTTTCCAATTTGGAAAGTGGTTTGAGATTTCTAACGGACAGGGATTTTCCAGTTCCAAAAATGGTCCAGATCGGACAGTCATTTTCGTAATGAAAATGGTTCGATAGATTGTTGATGTACCATAGGCAGCGATTCCCCTTGTGGCCAATGTAGGGGAATGGTCTAGGACAGTCACTCTGAGTAGTGGTCAAGTAGAATGGTCTGCCTCGCTGGGCAGTCATTCTTTCGAAGTTCACAGTTGTGAGCAATTTCAAAGAATGGTCCATTTTGGAGGTTGGTGCGGGACAGTCATTTCTGTTAGGAAATGGTCCGGACAGTCATTCCCTAGGGCAGACTCATTCTCTCCAGGTTGCACTATGTTTAGTGCCGGAGGAATGGCCCAGTTAGGTGAATGGTCCAGGTTCAGCAATCAGGGACAGACATTCCCTAGGGAAGATTCATTCTATCCAGGTTGCACAATGTTTAGTGCCGGAGGAATGGCCCAGTTAGGTGAATGGTCCAGGCTCAAAAATCAGGGACAGTTATTCTTCCATGTTTGGGAAGAATAGTCCAGATAGCCCATGGTTGATGTTTTTACTATATAAGGGCAGATGCTCTTCCAGATCTCACAAATGTGAGTGGAAGAATGGTCCAGATGACTCAGTTTATATCATGATATTGTTTCTATGCAGATTGATATCATATGATATGATTGTTATGGAGACTATATGTCTCTAGACAGTAGATGTATGCTACTATGGTGGATGTGTTCCTCTGGTTGTGACTATGTGTCACTGATTAAGTAGCCATGTGCTACTTGGTGTGGTTGTGTACCACTGGATAGTAGTTGTGTACTACTATGGATAGACACAATTGTGTCCTATTGAATGTCATTGTTTTGATTTCCATGTAGACTATCAGTAGTGTTGAAAATGATTATCAGCTAGATGGATAGTCAGTGTGCTCGTGGACAAACATTCTCCAGGCGGAGAATGGTCCAGATAGAACAGATTGTTGGTGGACAAGTATTCTCTCTGTGGAGAATGGTCCAGGTTGACAGTTTGTTGACATGTCATGGACTAGTATTTTCCTAAGCCACAGATTGTGGCCCAATTAGGAAAATGGTTCGGGACCGATATTTTCTAAGGCATATAGGTCGAGACGAATCTCTATGGTACATATGACCCGATTAGAAAATAGTCCTAGACTGACATTCCTATAGGAATGGTCTCTGTAGCCCATGGCGTAGCTTTTAGCATTTGTTAGGACAGTCATTCTTCTAGGACGTATGTCCGGATTAGAAGAGTGGTCCTTGTATCACTCTGTGGAGTGAGTGACTTATTCAGCATCATGCCTGATTACTCAGATGGAGTATGGCTTCGAGAGATGATGCAATTGATGCTATCAGATAATATTGATAGTGATGATGGTGCTCGGGATCTAATCATGAGATAGCTTGTATGGCTATGATGATACTACCGGTTGAATGGTATGTTTGTGCTCAAGACCATTGCCTTCAATACCTCCCTAGCTAGGAGGGAGTGTTGATATTATGGTAGCTGCGCGAGGTATTAACCTCCACGTGTAACCCTGACAAGAATAGAATATTCTGGGAAGCAAGAAGAAACCCTAAAGCATTGGACATAACCCTAGAAGACAAGTCGGCTAAAGGAAATATTTAATATTGAGTGTTTAGCCTCCAGAATGAAAAGTCGGCCCAGACAGTTAAGGAGAAATAGAATAAATACAGGACGCCACATCTCATTTGGTACACACAGCTCGCAACTACAGAAATGTAAGAGTGAGCACTACAGAAACTAGGTAAGTGTGCAAGTCTGGAGAGTAGTTGTAGCTGCAGCTACTGCAACCAGTATTCTCGATTTAGGCTTGGACTTTCTATTAGTTATGGTTTGGACTTTATGCCTTGTGTGCTAACTTTGGAGAGAGGTACGCTACATTGGTTGGCTATTAGGCCTAAGGTTTGCTTCTGGAACTATTCTTTGTCAAGGTTAAGGTGCTCGGGGGTGGCTTCGGCCTATGGTTGGGTGACAATATTGCTATATTGTCTACGGTTAAACGAGCACACCTATTATTTCTAACACCTTCTCCTCCCATTTTTCCATAAAAGCATCAATCAATTCCTTGCAATTTCTAACCTGGTTATCCTTGAGTTTCGTGAACCAATCAAGATCATCATCATCAAAGGACATGATAAACAATTTCATTCCTATATCTTCATGTAAGGCATTGTGACAAAATTTATTAAAGCAAAGAGAAACAAACAAAACATGACGTCTAGCATCAACCACACCATTACCTTGAAAACAAGGCATCTTTTGTAAAGCTTTTTCTGGAATCACATGTGGATAACCACTTATTGCAGAAAAATGAATAGGTCGATAAAAATCATTCATTTCTAAACTAGATTCATTAAGAAAAAACAAAAAAAATCTAACAGAAAAGGACTGGGACCCAAAAATTATTAAGGATCCTACGAGAAGAAAGCTTGCCTAACCTCCTCCAAAAACACTTTTAGGTTTAAGGATGAAGCTAAGCAAACCATGAGTACCTTCTTGAAGAATACTTTGTCAAATTATTTTGAAGTGGAGTCGCCAGATGATCAAGTTTATTCTAAACAAACAAGAAGCATCAAATAAAGCAGAAACAAAAAGAAAAACAAAAGTCATTCTCCGGGAAAAGAAAGACTTATCCCTGGCAACAACGCCAAAGATGTTGTCATCCTAATACACACCTACAAACGTGGAAAAGTCTCCAACCCACTTGGTGTGTCCTTGGAGGCACAAACCTGAACCCAGACCCACTATCACCTCAATCTGAACTCCCTTCCATTTAGGCTCACTCCTAGGGAAGCCAAGGGGGGTAGACCCTATTAAACTATGTGAAAGATTGATTTCCGTTTTAGGAGTTAATTAATTTGTTGATTAGAGAGACCCAACCCAATGACAAACAACAATGCAAAATGTAGTCTTTCAATGACGAGCAAACCTTTTATTTCATAAAACAACAATTAGACCAATGCCTAAAGATTATCAAATTCCAGTTATTCCAATATACACAAAAGAAAGATAACTATACAAGAATGAAAAAAACTTATGAAATATTTACACCATGAATCGAAAAGCAACTTTGAACTTTAAAAAATTATTTCACAAAAATAAAGAATGTTTGCAATAAAGAATAAAGAATACTTTGGCAATGTAAATAATCACATATAAATAACTTGCAGAAAATAAAAAAATGAAAATACTTGAAAATAAATTGTTGAAAAAGGAAATTGCAAGGAAATGTAAAGTGAATGTGTTGCAATGTGTGTAGGTTGCTTTTAGTAGATTTTAGGTCTCTCTTTGACTTAGGGGGAATTAGATATGAATTGTAGCAAACCTAAGCTATCTGACTATACCAAGTCCTTATCCCTTTAACCAAGAGGAAGTGTTGGGTGCTCAACAAGGGAACAACAAGGTCCCCCCCTAGCTTCACAGGTCAAATCCAAAGTGCTTGGGCGCTCAAAAAGAAGGACACTTAGTGTCATCAAACCGTCCCCGACTTCAACCCCTTCTAGCCTCCACAAGTCACCATTTTTTAATGGTTTAAGCAATAATAGAATTGAGTGCCTAGTTAAACTAGCCAAACAATCATTTTCCCTTTCTTATCCCGAAGTTCCACAAGTGGCGAGGGGAGGGAATATGAGGCAAATGGCGGGGCGATTTTTGTTTACTTTGCGAAATGAAACTTCTAACTAGCCGGCATGATATTACAAGGGTGGCAAAGCCACTCACATGCAAGGTGTGGGCACAAACAGAAAATAAGATAACTTAAAATAAATGGAATAAACAAACTAGCCACACAACTTTGCCTTAAGAACAAAGGTGGGAAAAATTAAATAGCTTTACAAACCTCACAACTATGGCACAATGTGGAAGACAAGCTTACCGATTTTGTGCCAAGGTAGGGAAAAGAATTTAAAGTAAAACACGTTAATACTAACCACTCAACCTTCTCTTTATGGGAGAAGTGGGGCAAACAAACTAAGCAAAAAACAGAAAATTAAGTTCTAAACTAGCCGGCACGATTTTGCAAGGGTGGCAAAGCCACTCACATGCAAGGTGTGGGCAAAAGATTTAAGATGTTGTACAATTTACAAATAATGAAGATAAGAAAAGAATGCAAGCCCAAGAGACTCTCTTGGGCTGCTTACAATGCTTTAGAAAGGGAGAAAGGTGAGGGGATCTTGAGTGATTCCTTGAGCTTTTGTGGCCAAGATTGGGCAGCACCTCCCCTTAGACTAGCGAAAACCTGCATAAAACAGCAAGATATGTTTGCTGGAAATTGCTAAAAATCACTCAAAATGAGTTAGTAATTGTTAGTATCCAAAACAGAAATTTTTATACTAGAAATCTGAACTTAGAACTTGATTAGATTGCAAGATTTGGAAGAGAAATAAGTGCATAAAATATATAAAAGAGTGATGAAATTATATCAAAAATTTTAGTGACGAAAATTGAAGCTTTTGGAGTCCACTCTTCCAAGCTTTGTTAACCTGCAAAGTTGTAAATACTTGCTATACAATGAGGCAAGAAAGTGAGTTCTTCAAAATGGTTCACAAAATACTTTGCAAATTCAAAAAAACAACAACTCACATAAACCTACAGCAATACTACTATAGATTTATCCTCAGCAAAATACTTGGCTTAGGGTTTTTCAAGTAAAACAATGTGAGAAAAACAAATACAAATTGCAGAAATATTACCTCACAAGAACACCAAATAAGAACACCAAGAATACTCCAATAGACCACCAAGAGATCACCACAAGAACATCAAGAGATCTTCCAAAGCTTCACTTCTACTATTGAAAAAAATGGTTGCAATATGGCAGCAAGATTACAAAAGAGAAATGGGGAGAGAGCAAGAAAGAGTGAGGAGAAAATTGGGCAGCATAGAGTGCTATGAGAATTTCATCTCAAAATGAGGAGAGGAGGCCTTCTTTTAAGGGAGAGATGGAGGAGTGACCCCCCTTGCATGATTTACAAGTGTTACTCCCAAAAGAGGGAGGCTCACTCAAGAGGCGGGGGCACCATGAGAGAGGGGAACTCCCATTAGGAGAGGAAACTCAAAAAATGGGGAAGAAACCCCCTCTCCTAAGTTTAAATCTCTCTCTAATGCCCCAAGGGGTCACCCAAGGTGTGTAATGGGCCCCCCATGTGGTCCCCATCACCAAATGGCCAATCCAATGGAGATGGTGAGCCCCACAAGAGAAAAATTCGCCCCCCTTTAAAGTTAAGTTGTATGAGAGGTAGGAAAGGGGAGATTTGATTTATTTGACCCCCTACTACATAGAAATGACTTAGGAAACAACGTTTCCCTCTTTTCTCATGACTTTAGACTCTTTTACAAAATTCGACAATTTTACTTTAGCCAATTATTTGCTGATTTTTTACTGACTTAGACTCCTCATGGACATTGACCTAGCAAAACTTGTCCAATTGAGCTGAAACTTGGTCCAAGGGTGTAGGGGATCATAAGCCATTTGTTTTGAGTACCTATACCCCTATACAAAATCCCCAAGGACTAAATGTTTACATTTTACATCAAAGTAATTAAAAATTTCCAATTAACGAGAAATTTTTATTATTAAAAATACCTATCAAAACTTAACGAAATTTCGCAAGACTCTAGGATATGTCTAGCATGGTCATCTACAACACTTATATCCCTTAGCCACCTAATGAACTTGATCATTAGAACGCCTTTCACCACTTTGGAGGATTATTGAGTGAAAAACTCGAGTAATTAAAATTGTTGAAAAAACAAAGTTAATTACCTGAGGAAAAAAAAAACACTCAATGAAAGGACTTCCCTAATGATAAAGTCATAGGCAACTAAATTAAAAAACTTGACCCATGCTAACATGTTACATTACAAAATTATCCCCCATAGGGGAGCGAACATTTCGTGGAGAAGAAAAGAGAAGTTATGGGGGCAGGATTGCCCTTCTGAGCCATAAGTCTTCAAACTTGTCGTACCACAACGTACATGTCTTCATGGTACATGACGTTGACACCTAGTCGAAATAGGTGGTCAACGGGGTTATTTAACCCCCTTCTTGCCACATCTCATCCTCACCTCATTGAAAAGGGTGTTCTACATTAAGTGGGCCTTTGACCATGCCAAGTGCATTTTTAGTGCCACATAGCACCTCGACAAGTAGGGCATTTTCACCATTGGACCTTGTCTGACCCACACTTCGCCACAAATAGCGCCTTGGACATTTTTCTAAGGAGGGTGTTCCTCTAGGTCCCTTCAAGCTTATAGTGTGTATCAATGTTGTCTTGGGACCCCAAGTACCATCCATGTGTAGACCACTCCATCAATGATGCAACCAAATGGTAATGTAGGCCAATAAACATGCGTCAATGTGCCCAAATGGAAACCCGATGGTGAAATATGCCTCCAATAGAGCCTTCATGATACCAACAATATCCCTCTACCCCTTTGTTCTTGAATGTTGAAAGGTGTTCAGGCAAGATAGAACAAGGTGCATGGCATCCAACTCTCTCTCGCAACCTATAACTCCAAGGATCTTTAGATGTGCTTGGATAGAGAAGAAAACTCGTGAAAATGCGAAATAAGACATGCATTTTCAAGTAGTAACAATCTGGCTCCATATAGGAATTGCACTTCCTTGTGGTGTGCAAGAGAACTCTAGAATCTCTACATGATGTACCTGCAAAATTAATCAAGGGGATGGATGTCTGTGACAAGATAGATCAAAAACTTTACATCCCTGTCACATGCTACAAAATGTCTTCAATCCCAATTTATTACAAAAGACTTGAGAATGTTCATCTAACTCATTCTCAAGGGGCTCTACAAATAAGGCATGAGCCCAAAATGCCAAAGAGAGCATAGATGAAATCTACCATAAACATCGAGCTTATTCTTCTTACCCCTACTCTACAACAAGAAGATGCAATGTTAAGTGAAATCAAAGAGCCAATGCAGCCATTGTATCACTTCGACAAACAAATCAAACCTTCCCTTCTGTTTGGTAATAAACCAAAAGAGGGCTACATCAAACATCCTGCAAGAATAGGCTAGAACATATGTCACTGTACAACTGAAAAATGCAGTCAACTCCTGATGTAATATAAAATAAAGATCACACCAAGGCTAAGGTGTGTCACTGCACAAATGATCTATCCACTGCTGGATAAGGCTAGTATATGCACCACCTTTGTTATAAGAATGACACAATCCATTGTCGTCATAATATCCTGCAAAATGTTCCTCCAAAGGCTGATCTGAATCCACCAACAATATCTCTCTCCTACTACTAGAAAAATCCACCAGTACAACATTGGGCAGCAAGAAATGAGGGGGCAGCTCCAAGAAAAATCTGCAAAACCTCGTCCATTTTTCATTGACATCCATGTCATGTGCCTGCAAAAATCAGATCTGAAAAATATATCATATTGGAGGTTGGGGTTTGCTTCAAAATTTTCAATGTCTAGTAAATACCACCACATGTCAACACCTAATTTGCAGGAAACGTAGGTACAAGGGAAGTACCATCACTAGAAACGTGCAGAAATGCTGAAACATGTATTGTACTCCCTCGAAATGTAGAGAAACGTCATGATACATGTTTCACAATTTGGAAACATGAGCTGAAATGCCACATCACGTTTCCAACGCGTTTCCTCTCATGTGTGGCACACTTCATGGATTCCTATGGGCAATTTTTTTCTGGATTTGACCGTGCGGAGTCACCTTGGCTAATGCAAACCCTAATCAAAGGCTAATTAAAGACTAGTGACACTTCTAAAACCCTATAACGACAGATTTTCTTTATAAAGAGGACTTGCCTCTCATTTTCTCCTCACACCGGAGCAAGGGCAATAGTGTTTTCGATAGTTGAGCAAGGACAATATTGTTTTCGGCAATTGAGCAAGGGAAACTCTAGCAAGAGAAATTTCAGTCTTTTGTGTAGCTACAGAAAGCATTTTGTGATGTTTTGGGCAGCTTCAACAACAATTCCCTTTGTGTTTAGGTGAACAGCAAGCCTTCTTGGTAGTTATTTGAGTGGAGTATTGTCATGGTCTTACTACCTTAAAATCTATGCTGCCATATCCTCTCCAACGAAGATGCACACAGGGAATTACTACCATGCTTAGAATTGTGCACAAACTCCCTCACGGCTGCCACACATTCCAAACTTGACCGTCCTCACACCTGAGGGAATTACTACCAAGATTTTAAGGTAGTAAGACCATGGTAGTAAGACCATATTCAAAGCATGTACCAAGATGTGCATGGAAGAGTTGTGTCTATTCCACATGTCAATCAGTACATCTTTAACATGTTCTACAAATTCCTTATCAACCATTTATTTTTACCTCATACTCCTTTTGCATTATGTCTTCACATTTTCATTCATGGTATCCAGATTCCATATCCTCATATATTTCTTCCAAGCATGGCCTATCTATGTTTCCTTTTTTAATCAAATGAACAATAGTTTTTGTGAAGCTGATTTTTTGAAGTTGATCAGAAACCAAACTTTGCATTCCTCGTCAATGACAAGGTTGTCACAATTTTGCCTTGTCTCTATTTGGCTTCTTCAAAAATGCCTAATTTTCACTTACAACGATGTTCAACAATGGTTGTTTGACCATGTTGAATAATACACTCCATCCTAATGAAATGGTAGGCATATCACATCTCATTTACTTTTAACAACTCTAATTTAGAGAGTTGTCAAAAAATCGCTTGGACATGTGATGTTCTATTATGATTTTACAATTTTAATACATTGTTCAATAAGCTCTACTATCCAAGGAGTATCATTGTTAAATTGATGCAATGCAAGGTTCAGTCAATGCGCTATACAAGGAGTCGGAAAGTTATGAGGATACCTCCCTCCTTTCAATTATCAATCTACCAACTCTATAAACAAGTGCAATGGTTATGATGACTTGGACCACATTGGAAGGTCCAATGCTCTCAATTGCATCCATGAAAATTTCGATAAAGTAGTATGTGTCGTTCTCTTGTAACAAATTGGATCCATGAAAATTTCGAAAGAGTAGTATGTGTTGTTCTCTTGTAACGAATTGCATCCATGAAAATTTCGATAAAGCAATGTGATGTTCTCTTGTAACGAATTGTGTGAACCCATACATGAATAAGCGATGAAATTCACTAGTACCTAAGAGCACAATATATCCACCCATCAAGCACAATATAAAGCCCTAAGTTTTTCCAAGAGGACTAGATCGGCTCCAAGAGCCCATCAACTACGCTCCTTTCTCTTGCAAGTAAGGTTGTTTGTGCCTTCTCATATTTGGGGATTTGTATCCTTTTGATGCAATTTTGGTTGCCTTCACCATATCATGCCAATAAGGTGAGTGTAGTACATTAAATGGTATGCCACATGAATATAGGCACCTAACAACTCCATTGTCCACCTCATCTCTCCCTCCAACATCAAACATAGCCTCCAAAAGATCCCCAAATCTTGATTTCTACCATGCCTCCTTCACAACAAGAGGCTCTCTAGTGGGTGATGAAGGAGGAGAAGCAATGTCCATGGGTGTTCTCCTTTGTCTCATTTCTTTTGCCCTTTGTGTTGCTCTTGATTTCTTTCTCTCTAAGACAAAGTAATCCTCCCTACATGTCTAATGTTTTGTTATATCCATCACTTCCAAGGACCGATTTACACAAAAATGGGCTCTCACACCCCTTGAAGCTAACAATCCCACAAGGGTTTGAGGCCGCTTCCATGAACATATGCAAACATGCCATTGATCAAGAAAGCAAACAAGAAATTACTATTGCAAAACACACTATAAAGTTGCATATACACACTATCGAACTACAAATCTGCTCTCCAAACATTCTCCAACCTAAGTACAAGTGCAAATAGAGTGAAGAAAGGGTGAAAAAACCCTACAAAATGAAATCTGAATTTTTCATGGTATTTGTTTTCTGCATTTCCTAGGTTTTTTGTTTTAGGGTTTGTTTCCATGTAAACACCCATGTGGGTGCAACCCCCTTCAGCAGAAGGGGTGTCTGAAGAAACATGGTTATCCGCATTTCCTATATGGCAATGACCCCGAAACATTTTCCAGACAAGAAACAAGGAGGTTATTGTTTCAACTTTCAAGTAACCTTGAGAGATAGTGAAGACTTGCAACCTTAGTTTTTTATTCACAACAAGAAACCTCTTTACTGTTGAATTTTCCTATATCTCAGTCACTGAAATTACTGCCAATAATTTAAACTTAACCAGAAATTATAAATGCTGATATAAAATCTGAAATTATGCAGTTAACCTACAGCTGAGATATAAATCAGAATTTAGACAGCAGAAGCACACACAGAACTAAGCACATAAAATACACAAGACACTAGATGTTACCTTGGAAACCCCAGTGTGGGGAAAACTAGCAAAGAGGGGCTTTATTGACTTCAGAGGAAAGAGGAAATACAGCAGAAAAATACTCAGAAATCACAGCAGATAAAAACCAGCCTTTAATCAGCAGTACGGCCCAGCTAAGGAGAGGATGTACGGCCCAGCAAGGTACAGACTGTACGGCCATGCACCATACAGCCTGTACGACCCTTTCTTGTTCAGAAAATCGGCCTGTTTTGGCCTCAGATTTTCGCCCTCTTTCTGCTGATGAAGTACGGCCTGTTTTGGCCCTTTTTCCTCTGCTGTACGGCCTGTAGGATGACCCTCTTCTTTGCTGAAATATGCTTGTTGTTCTGGCTCTGCTCTTCACTGCAGATTCTGCCCAGCCAAAGCACCCCTCTCAGCGATGTGTGTCCTCTTCCTCAGGTAACAATGCCTCGGCCCCTCAGCACCCTCTTCTCCTCACTTGCTCAACGTCACAAATGAGAATGCATGTCCAACTCCACCCTCAGCCCCTATTTTATCTCACCTTCAGCCCCCATTTACCTTGAGATGTGTGCCCAGCCTTGGGCCTCAATGGTTGAGATTGGGGTGCCCCCTTTGGGCTGGACCCCACTCTCCACTAAGTGGTGCGCCCCCCTTTGGGCAGGGCCCTACAAACCACTCAGCCACCTTCATGAGGTGCACCCTCTCTCCCTGGGCCCCACATTCCACTCTAGAATCAATTTTTTGCTGATTTGCCTAAGTATGATTTAGGCTGAAATAAAAGGCTGATCTGGATCAAATTAAGGTGTCCATCAGTTGGCCTAGGACACATAGGCACAGTTGAGACACCAACCAAGCTAAAAAACTAACATTTACTTCAACCATAACAAAACCATTTGGTGAGTTGTCTACTCTGGTTACCCACCATCTTGGACTACTTATATCATCTGCACTATTTACAAGTAAAGTGACAAATCAGACCAAGCTAGCTACAAAACAACTGTGATAGAATATATCTTGCATACTGACATATATATCAGCTTGTTCCAATTGAGACAACTTTTGAGTTAAGGGACAAGCATGTTTTCATTGAAAATATCAGATGACCACATTATCACACTACAAAGCATTGTTAAGGAGGCAAAACATCACCAAACGAAAGTTGATTGTTGTTTTGAAAGATTTTAGAAAACTTTCTACAGATTTCCCGAGCATTGTTGTTGTACATGTAATGTCCCCATTTTTGGATTCCCTTATGTTACAGTTTGGGATGCCTACTAGAGTAGCCAATTGGGGGAGATAGGGAGCTCAAGCAGTTTTGAGTTTTATGGGGCCCGACTTACATTATTCATCATATTTCATCATCAGGATCTATTCCACACAGCTTGTCCTTGGTTCCGTTGCATTTCGACGATTTTTGTAATTTTGGGTTATTATTGAGCATATTTTAATTAATTACACCGAAGGTGCTATTTGAAGCTTGTTTATTGGAGGAACACCTTAGTGTAATAGCTCGTTGGAACCGGGACGAAAATATCTACAAGGTAGGATGATAAAAAGTGACTTTCAGTGGCCGGAGAATCTATAAGGGCGAATTAATTACTTTTTGGAGTAAAAAGGGTCATTAAATTAATAAAGTGATTTTATGAAGAAATATTAAAGATGAATTAAAAGTCACTTGAATGGAAAAAGGTGAAAGGGGGTATAAAAAAGAGATAGGGGCTTCTATTTTCTCATTATGTTGATTGATATTTTGATGCCTGGCTTCTTGGCTCAAAAGTTCAAGGTACTTGGGGGTTTTGAGGGTTTTGACTGAATAAACCCTAGAGATCAGCAAGGAGGTGAAAGATTCCTTTCTTCCTGATCCAAGCTTGACCAAGGTGGTGAAAGATTCCACCCTCACTATTCTACTTCAGTTTCAGATCAGTTTCAGAGGTAAGTTGAGGAAGCAAGGCGCGGCTTTGGGGTTTTCTCTGCAAAACAGGGGCGCATTGTCTAGGGAAGAAGAGCTCATTGAGGACTGAGGACACTAGATCTGGAGATCTCATTTCAGAGGTCTTTGTCATCACCAGGGTGCCCTTTCTCATCAGTCCTGGAAGAGTTTGCTCTGCATATTTATTTATTATTGTACCTGGGCGAAATTACTGAAGGAGGGAGCATTTGTGATGAGAGATATTGTGGTTTGGGGTCAGATTTATCATCTACAGTTGGGGTTTCTTCTCATATGAGTTAGTCTTCATCAGATCCACAGATTTATAGCCATTTTTCACAGTTTGGAGGCCAGATTCAGTGTGGCCGAATTTCTTTGGGAGTTCTCAGCCAGAGAGGGGCGCAACTCAGCTAGGAAACTCAACAGTTGAAGGAAGGAAACAAGCAGGATTTTGTAGATCTTCTGCATGCAGCTATTGAAGGCTCAAGGAAGCCTAGATCTCTTCTCTCTATTGTATTTTGGAGGTGCTATCAGCCACAGCTATTATTCTTCCGTATCTATTCCAGATCTGTTCATCTCTTGTATGGAGGTTAGCCTATATATTTAAATAAAATACAGATCTGAAGTATTGTGGCCATTTCCTTGTGTTGTTCTACTTGTATCTTGTTGATATTCTATTATTGTTCCATTTCCATCATTTTTATGCTGCAAACCTTTAAAATCCACTCCATGCACAAATCTGAGGAACAATCTGCAAAACATTAAACAAAATACCACAAACAGACAAACAATAAACCTCAATGTTCCTGGTAATCCTACTTGGGAACATTACAGTACACTTGAACACTTAGGGTATTTTACAAAGGTTCCTTAGGTAGTAAGGGCATTATATGAGAGTTGGCAAAGTTTGCTCACAATGTGGGCACTCTTAGGACATTCATAACATTGTTTGGGTGAACAAGGATGCCCCCTATCCTTGACTCTCTTTGGTGTCAAGATCGATGAGCTTGAGCAATAAATTTCTAGATGTAAGATTTATAGTTTTATTTCTTGATGAAGTTGTCCTCTTTTGCTCCTCATCGAAGGCCAAAGAGATAGTTGAATGTTTGTTTTGATATTTTTAGGGTCCAAACAATTGGACATTAAACTCATAAAACTAACATCGTGGTCTTGATGAAGTTGTCCTCTTTTCCTCCTAATTAAGGGCCAAATTGATAGTTGGATTCTCTTTCAATATTTTTAGATTCCAAACAATTGGAGATTAGCCTCGTAAAACCAATGTCATGGCCTATACCACCAATTATTATCGCTCTTATACCAGCTGGTAGGGCACAAAATAGTAAAAACCCTCATTATATTTGATAATAACAAAATTACAAAAGATATTTGCAATCCATCTCTCAAGAACATTTTTTTCTGAATCCATCTCTCAGGGACAGTTTGGTTTTTTAGATGAAAAACAGATACATGATGTTGTGAGGGTGGCAGAGGAAGAATTTCATACAATTAAAATTAAGAAGATGCCTGCCATGGTTATAAATTGGATTTATACAAGGCATATGACAAGGGTAAGTTGGTTGTACTTGAGGTTAATGCTCATCCATGTTGGTACGAGTCTTCAGATGGTGAATTGGACTATGGGGTGTTTTTCATCAGTGTTATTTGCAGTGTTAATTGATGGGTCTGCCTCCAACGTTTCTACCCCCTCAAGGGGCCTTAGACAGGGATGTCCCATGTCCCCATTCCTATTTCTTTTAGTCGTTGAAGGATTAAGTAGAGTTGTAAATGAATATAAAAGAGATGGTGTTGCAAAAGGGATTAAAGTTATAATAACTCTAGCTCTGTCTCATTTACTATTTGTGGATGATGTGATTTTGATTGGCACTAGTTCTGTTAGAGAAGCTGAGAAATATAAGGAGATCTTGGATATCTCCTGTAGATCCACTAGAATGGAAGAAGATCCATAAAGCCTCAATATTCTTTAATGGACTATCAGAGGAACATGAAAGGAGGTTGGCCCAAATTTTTCCATTTAATGTATCTCCTTTTGATAATGGGGTAAAGTATCTGGAGTTCATGCTGAAACCAAATGACTACATATTCAAAGCTTGGAGCTGGCTGTATGATCATTGAAAAAAAGGTCACAAACTGGTGCTATAGATGGTTATCTCGAGGTGGTAGGTTGACCCTGGTGAAATCAATAGTTGAAGCTATTCCTGTCTACTGGCACTCACTAGCATATATCCCCAAAGGTATGCTAAAAAAAAGAATAAAGAAAAAGAAGGCATTCCACTGATTAAATGGAGTAAGATAGCCAAACCAACGAGGCTGGAAGTTGGAGACTGAAGAATATTCACTATTTTGGACAAATTCTTTCTGTTAGTATAAAGAAGCTATAATTCAGAACCATAACCTGGGGTAGCCACAAACATGACTACCAGTTAATTTGATTACAATTTACAAGCTAAGAAAAAATTATATAATCAGTACACATCACGAACTGGCTAAAAGCCGACCTGACAATAAAATTAACAAATTGGCCAGTAATTGCACATCAAATAAAGGTATGCATCATATCATGTCAAATTTTCCTGCTGATTAAAATTTTTAAAATTTTAGAAGTTCAGGAAAACTATAAAATTCATTGCAACAGCTCTTTAAAGTTTAAACATTAGCCACGGCATAGACACAAACACATGATCAGTTAAAACGAGAGGCAGAAACAGTTCGTTGAAAAATTGGATTCCTTTCTCATTTTCCATAGGCCATTTCCAATGAATGCAAGAAAGCCTTCTGTGTTTCTTGCACAAGCGGTTAGAAGTTCAAATTGCAGCCATTATCTGTATATAAAAACCCTACAACTTACCTAAGTATCTCTATCATTCGTTTAATAAGGTCATATTCTGAGGCTCCCGGAAAGAGGGGTAAGCCTAAGAATAGTTCCGCGACAATACAGCCAAAGGACCACATATCAATGGCAGTTGTATATCTGCTTATGAGTCAAGTAGCAACTAGAGCATCAACAGCAGTTACATACAGAACATATACACACACAATACAGACATCTATGAAGTTTGAACTAGAAATAACCAAAATTGTACTAGCCTTAATTATGTATGCTAAAGTTGCTCTCCCTGACATGACACATAAAATCTAAACAAAATCTGTAGATGTGCAATGTTGTTTACACATCAATGTAAATAGAACAAACAGAAAGAATATATAAATGAAAACAATAAATCATGTAATCCTGATGAGGAAAAACTGCAAAAAAGAAATGCTTTTACAAGGATACGGATGCCCAAGAAGAACTTCTGGAGATCTATAGAAACGGCTCTGCAGTTATAAACACCAGAACCAGCATATTATGCAAAAGACACAAATTTGTTTCTATGTTTACTTCACTATCTTGAATGTCAGCTTAATGTTGAAATGTTTCTAGAGTATTAACTCACGAAAGTAAATATCACAAGAAAAGAAAAATGATAAAATCAGATTCAGTAGATTGCACACCTGTATATAAGAGTAAACTGTCCGGTTCTCCATACAAGCTGACCCAAAATCAATCATTTTGATTTCTGCTGATTGCAACCTGCATTGTTCAAATCAGAAATTCTGTCATTTTAGCAAACCATAGAAGCAAATGAATTTCTAGCATATAAGAACAGTATATTACCTCGTTGTTAGAAGTATATTTTCAGGTTTTAGATCACAATGTATAACTCTTGCATCTCGCAAGACAAGCAAAGCATCTAAGATCTGAAAGAAACAACCGAAATAGATGAACATGACAATTAAAACAATGCTCTGTATCCCATTCGATGGCCTTGACATAATCTCAAATCTCTGAGAGAGAAATAATAAAGAAGACTTATTTCAGATGAGGAGTAGGTAGCCCAATATTCAAAAATAACATCTATACAAAGAAAAACTACAATCAACTTCTCATCAAAATTCAAGGAAAAGAAATGATAAGCCAGATGGCACCTGCTTTGCAAATAGCCTTAACAGTTTCAAAGATATTCCCCTATATTGGTTTAGTTTGAGCAGCTCATACCTGCATGAACAAGCTACTGTGAAAAACTTGATTATTATCAAGTAAATGAGAATTAATTGAGAATAGACTAAAATAATCATCTATCAAATTTCAATGCAAAAACAACCCGCAAATAACATGAAAAATCATCAGGATATCCAACATCAAAAGTAGGCACGATCCCAAACAAAATCATAATTCCTTAGTGCTTTGAATTTGTAACAGTTAATTAAGAAAAATCTTATTAATACTTAAAGCTATAAATATGTCAAGGGGGTTTAGCCAGAGTGGTTGAGAGGAAGAATCGTTTTCCTCCCCACCCAGATTCAAATCCCACTTTGTGACATGTAGCTCTTTGTGAGCCGATATTGTTGAATATCATGAATATCATGAGATTGTTGATAATCCCTCGAGTCTCTGCAGAATCCAGTTTACCCTGGGTACCATCCTCAGAATGAGGAGAAGTGCCCAGAGGGTTTCCCTGGGATGTATATTTCACAGAAAGAGAAAATACTTATTATTAGAGACTCACAAATTTACTCCAAGCATTTCGAATGAAATACAGAGATGCCTTTGAAACACAAAGTGATCAAGGATGCGAACAATATGGTGCTTGTCTTCTGGGTCAAAATTTTGATTCAACTGCAACAGCAAGAAGAGATGAAGATAAGTGTAACCCAAATAAAACAGAAACAATCACTTGCAACAAAAGCTACAAAAATTGTTTGTATTCAACTGTCAAATAGTGTTTACCATGGTCAAAATAGAGATCTCCACGACTGCCTGATGGTAATAAGCTGGTTGATTTTTTATAACCTTGATTGCAACGTGGTTGTTCGTTTCAGGCACCCAGCATTTGGCAACCTGTCCAAATGTTCCCTGCCCCAATATATCTTTCACAATGTACCTACATTCATTAAAAAACAACTTAGAGAAAGAACTGCAGCTTTAAGATGGCCAAACTCTATAACATTCTCTACATAGTCAATTACAAAGCAGATAGAAATCACAAAAAAAGAAATAATTATTCCTGCACTGCTTCACATACCTAAATTGTTCATTTACTTTCTTTGTTAACAAAAACGCATAACCTTTAAAACGGAAGTTTTATGCAAAATAGAATAATAACTGTGTAAATTTACAATTTCATAACTGCATGGCAGTAACAACCCCTTGCTGTAGTAAAGATGCATGCAGAACAACCGTCAGTTTTGCAATGTTCAATGCTTCTCTTATGCTGCCATCAATTAGATAATCAAATATACTTAATTAGTAGTCGCTCACACAGCCTCAGAATTCCCCTTGGCAAGTTGCAGGTCTATTCCCACCAGCTACAGGTTGAGACCGCACACCACATCCCATAGAAGAACAGGATTTGTCAGTTGTGCCATCTTCAGGAGACTGAGACATACGAGCACTTCATTTCATGTGCCCCATATATTATGAGATCCTAAGTAGACACCACCCTATGTATTATAAGACACATCTGGATCCCTTGATACCCTCTTTCGCTTTCCAGATCAGAGGTGTCTGGCTCTCTGTATCCAGAGGTGATCACCCTTAGCCAGTAGATCCTAGAGACCATATCCACACAACACAATGTCCTCAGTAATCAAGGTAGAGACAAGGACAACTGCACATGGAACAACTCCGCACCCCCGGCAGCGCATGTGAAACCTTGCTCCTTGACTCCTGGGTGCCTCATGCACCAAGAATAACAACTGGGGTCAATGTCATCATTTGGCGAAGACAACACCATTCTTTGGATCTCTTCGTAACTTTCAGGCTTGCAGCCGCTGTGGGAGAGCTGATGTAGAAGACAGGCAGAAAATGAAGGCATCATAACTGTGCAATTTTACAATTCGATAACTGCATTGCAGTAATAACCCCTTACTTTAGTAAAGATACACACAGAACAACCATCATTTTTGCACTGTGAAATGCTTCTCTGAAAGTTTATGACTATGCTACCATCAATTAGATAATCAAATATACTTAATTGGTAGTCGATCACACAACCTCAGAATTCCACTTGGCCAGTTGAGGGTCTGTTCCCACCAGCTACGAATTGAAACTGGACACCAGATCTGGCAGGAGAACAGGATTTCTCAGTTCTGCCATCGACAAAAGACAGAGACAGACAAGCACTTCCTTTTTGGGTGCCCCATATATTATAAGATCCTAAGGAGATACCACTGTTTGTATTGAGACTCAGCTGGGTACCTTGCTACCTTCTTCCCCTTTCCAGATCAGAGGTGTCTGGCTTTATGTTTCCGGAGGCAATCACCCTCGGTAGACCCTACAGACCATCTCCAGGCCCAATTGCACCAGGTTGATCACTTCCTTTTTCCAGCCCATCTCAGACATTGTAGGCATTAAGCGTCAGGCAGATACTCCATCCGGAGATGGAAAGGACATTAGATCAGTGAGGCAGCACACAACCTCCCACTCCCTTGGGATACGTACCACATAGTTACCAGACACGATTCAGCAAATTTGAAATCACTCAGCAAGACAAATGAGTCGAAGAGTTTGACTCAACTCCGCTAAAACACAGCAAGTACAAAAATATAAAGAAATACCCATTTAGGTTCAATATTTTTGAGTATGAAAATTTTCACAGTTTGTCAAACTTGTCCTGAGACTTCTGGAATATAAACTTTGTTAGAGTTTAAAAACGTTCCCAATGTTTCAAGTGGTCACTCCACCCATCATCAGGCGGTCTAAAATTAGCTTTAAGATATAAATACCCACTTTTTATGAAAAAGGGAGTTTTCATTAATTTAGATAAAATTTAAATCCATGTCCATACAATGCAAAATACAATATATGTCCAAATTTCGTGTATACAATATGTCATATATGATATGAGTCAAAAAATTTCAACAATGGGAAGCATATGCTTCCATAGATTAACTTTCTCCTATGCATTGGGCTTCCTCAACCTCAAGGATATCCAAGTCCTCGGTGATTTGGATGCAGACAAAGATGACCACATGTGGACCACCTCATCACCGCTGGCAGCGTGCACCAACCCTTGTGCCCTGACGCCTAGGTTCCCCAGGCAGCAAGAGTACCAACTGAGGTCAAGGTACAGCATTTGGCGTAGACAACACCACGCTTGGATCTCTCGGTCACTTTCAGGCTTGCAGTGGCTGTGGACTATAAGTCACATGGTTTGGATTCAAGTTCAGGTTCGGCAACGATTAGGTTCAGTTCGAATTCGAATTTTTCAATGAGGTTTGGATGAGGCTGACCATTAGGTTCATGTATATACACTTTCTAAAACACACACACACATATATATATTAACTTTAAAATGAAATATAACATAAAATAGTAAGAAATCAACATCAATAAACATAAAAAAAATGTTATAATGAACATGGAAACTGCGAGGATAGATTATGAGCTTGAGTTGTAACAAAAGGTTACAAACTTGAGCTGTGGACTTGTTGAATTTAAAGCAACTGCAAGAGCCATTCTCCGGGAGGATGGCAAAGACCCTAGCCGAGATCTAGGGCCCCCAGTACACTCCTGGGGTTCTTGGTCTGGGACCAAACAGTCAGTGCCATGGCAAAAGACCCTTGTAAGGACCCCCAGTAAATGACTGGGGTTCTTGGTCTGGGACCAAGCAGCAAAGACCCCTGAGAGGGCCCCCAGTATATGATTGGGGTTCTTAGTCTGGGACCAAGCAGTTAAAGTCCCTAGATATGTCTAGGGCCCCTGGAATTGTTCCAGGGTTCCCATGCCTGGGGCATGGGTTGATCCTTGGTCTTGTACCTTGGTGGATAAGACCCCAGAGATGTTCTAGGGCCACCTGGTCTTTGACCTGATGCTTGTTGGTATATGTCCCTCCTTGAAGGCGGGCATGACCACATGAGGGATGTATCCCATATGCAATGATGATAAAATTAAAAAGGTCACTTTGAGAATGAATGGACAAGTATTGCCACCCTGTCACCCTTCCCAAAACCCCCTTCACCCAAGTTTGTGGTTTTTGCTTTTTGCTTTCGGGGTTATTGTAAAAATATTAATTAAATGTTTTAATTATAACATGGTTAATTAATTATATTAATTAAACATGGTATTTTTAATTGTTATTTTAATTATTATTTCCATTAACCAATACGTAGCCTAAAAGTATAAATAGAGTCCCCCTCTATCCTTTTCAAACACACTTATGTTATCTTTAAAAGGGTGAGCGTATCTCCTCCTTGTAGCTGCGGCCCTCCTTCAACAGTTTGGTTCAGTCTTGGTCATTCTTGTTGACAGGTCCATGTAGTTGATGTGATGAAGGTCTTTCCCTGCTGATGCCAACTCTGTGTTGAGGTTGCTGAGCTGAGTTTTATGCTGTTGCAAAGTGCTTGAAGCTGCCGTCTCCCTCCTAGTGCAGATCTGTTGAGCCGTGACCTCTCTAGCATGGATCTGGCCCCTTACTCTTTGAGCCGTGACCTCTCTAGCATGGATCCGGCCCCTTACTCTTTGAGCCGCAGCCCTCTCTAAGCGGCCTGTAACCCTTGTCCTGTGTGAGCGTTTGGGTCCTTGGATTTTTATGTGTGTGTGAGGGTTTAAGCACAAAACTTGTGTGTGGTGTCTATGTGTTTTTCTCCTCCTGGTGGCAAGAAAGTCTACTCATCTCTTGGCAAGAGATCTAACCTATATGGTAGATCTATGATCCAGAATTTTTTCTGAGCATAATTACAAGTGGCTTTACATCTCTTGTGTGTGGCATGGACTCCTACAAAGGTAAGCCTACAAGGTAAGTGACTTGTTCAATTTATTATGGTTTAAGTTGTTATTTATCATGATCTAGATCTGTTTAATCTTGTTTAGATCTGATCTATATCAGATCCATAGATTAAACCTTCATCTGTTTATCTAGATCAGTCTTTTGCTTAGATCAGTTTATCTTTATCTAGATCTGTTTCTGAAGTTTGTTAAATTTTTTAGAAGCTGCTCATTATCAGATCTGGGTATTAGTTTGAGTTTTGATGTTATTCCTTGTTTCTGAAGTTTGTTAAATTGCTCATTATCAGATCTGGGTATTAGTTTGAGTTTTGATCTGCATCAGCATTTTAGATTAGATTTGAATACTGTTGATTATTCTAGATCTACTAATCTTAGCTAATATCTAACTCTGCTAGCTTAGATCTGAGTGACAGTACCCACTCAGGAATTTGTTTACAAACTAGAATCAATTTATCGTTTCTCTGTTCAGATTTTAAGCAGTATTGTTTTGTTTACTATTCTGAAAATTGAGGCTTAGTTGTTATTCTAACTGAAAATTGAAAAAGACAGTTCTGTTCTGCATTACTTTTCTAATTCTAACAGGACTCAGTCAACGGCCATGAGATTCAATGAACCTCGAATAAAATTTTAGGTTCAAGTTTTCAACAAATTTTGAACCTCAAGGTTGAAGTTCGGCGAACCTTGTGACATTGGTCGTGGAGGAGACGAACTTGAAGACAGGCAAAAACTAAAAGGTAAATATGAGTAAATCGTGCTATTTTACGAGCTTTATAGCATGCCTTTCGAGTCATACCCTCACAGTGAAACTCATTGACTGCAAGTTTGACTCATCCCTAGCAAGAAAAGCTCATCTAACCATTGTTCCAAGTCAAACTCAAAAGTCAGCAAGGTTGACTCATGATTCTTGTTTCACTGACATACCATCTGCATGTGGCCACAAAGACGTACCTACACATTAGTTTTTTCCAACGCGGAGACACTTTTCACCTCCAATTGAGTGGTCAGTTGCTAGCCACAAAATTTTCCCTTCAGCCTCAAATGTTATGACTCAGGATAACTCCAGCCAATTGCTCCCAGGCTCCTCCCAAGATTACCCATTCAAACCCTATCAATCCAAGGTATTTCTTCGAGAACCTTCTTTGGCTCTGCTTTGGCTCACTCACGACTATGGATGATAATAACGACGTTCTTCCTTCCACCTCTACATTTAGTTCTATTTCCAGTACAGCATAATATCTTTCTTTATGTTAGGGCTTACCTTCTTGGTTTACCCCCTCACTCACTAATTTTATTTGCATTTCATATGTATTTCTTTCTTTTTTCAACACTTGAAGTTGCCTCCGAACTCCAACAATACTATTGTGGCTTGTTGTTGAGTTTTGTTTTACCATGGGAAGTGGTCCCCTTGTGTTTGTGAGTCTCTAAACACAAGAGGGAAATGTTTGAACCTTGTACCTTTACTTTATGATCTAATTTCACTTTGACTTAGTCACTTAAGTCAAAAAGTGAAATTTGTCACTTAAGTCATAAAGTGAAACTATTAATTCACAATGTGGGTGAATTAAGAGACATAAAGCGAACTATGGAAACTTGAGCAAAGTGGGTTTCCAAGTGAGATTTATGAGATGATATCTCACCCATTGATTAGACTAAAGGGGGCACAAAGGGCAAAGAGAGGCTCTATTGTTCACTTGTCACTTGAGAGGAGAGAGTGAAGAAGAGAAGAGTGAGGGTTTCAAGGAGCCAAGAAGGTGCACTTAACAAGAGGGCGCAAGCTACCTTGAGGAGTATTCATGGAGGGCGCAAGTATGAGCTTTGGCGAGGGTGCGCACTAAGTCTTTGAGGATGCGCACTATTGTAAGGGAGCTTCATCTTGGAGAGAGCAGTGCTTGAGAGGGGGCGCAACCTTGTGTCAAAGGGAGCGCAAGCATCATCAAGCTGGCAAAGGATTCCAAGAGGGCGCAACTATGGTTTTAGCAGGCACAAGCTAAAGGGGGCGCAAGTCTACTCTAGCAGGCACAAAGATTCAGAGGAACTCCAAAGCAGATCTGAGATAGACTGCTATTGTATCAGGTTCCCTTGTTCTTATCTTTGTTTGCAGCACTTGCTTGAGATCCATATATATACATCTCATTCTTACTGATTTTCCCCATGGGGGTTTTTCCAGGGTCATGTTGACCAAAAACCAATGTGTTCATTTGTCATATATGCTTAGTTATTATCAGTTGTAAAGTAGTTAAAGATCTAAGAGGGTATTATATGTTTCAAGGTTTATGCATGTGCTAACTTTGGTCACCAAAACACTTGCAAGAGCACCCTTAAAAGAGCATGCAATCATAAAATTAAAGGCAGATTTGAGGGGGAGAAAAATCAGAATTGTTTGTTGTCCTAAAACAGCAGCAAGAACAGTTTGGAACCTTGAACTTAGAGCCCAACAAGAGGTCATATGACAGACCTGTTGGGCAGCCTTTAGTACCTCAGAAATTTTCACTTGTCATCCCATTACCTACTTTCTGGTCACTCGTGGACATCAATAAAATTATATTATATTGGAGAGTGCATATCAGTGTTATCAGAACCTGATCGGAACCAGTAAAACTTGCCAATCAGGCCAGTTTTGGGAGGTTTCCTGTCACAACCAGCCTCCCTAACCGGAAATGATCAATTTTGGTCTAAATATGTCAGAACCAGCCAGTTCAAGATAGAACCCGTCAGAATCAGCCGATCTGACCAGTTTGTATCGGTGCACTTCCTCCCCCCTAAAAAAACACCAAAAATAAAAATTAAAACACAAAATGTAAAACCCTACAACTTGCGTAAAACCTAATTTTCATCCATTTAATGATTCTCCCTTCTATCATGATTGGACTTATCCTGGATGACTTGCAGCTTCCCACCACCACAAGGTATCATTGGTGTTGGACCTTCAAGAGCATCGAGTCAAGATGACGAGCATACCCATGCAAAGGATGTAGTTTGATTTGATTGTAGTTTCATCATCAGACCTCTCTCTCTCTCTCTCTCTCTCTCTCTCTCTCTCTACAGACTTTTGAGGCAGACATACTCATTTATATTTTGTTTCACCTCACAGCTATATACAGTTTTGAGGCTACACTACGTTAGGTTTATCTCTTTATGTCATTCTCAGCATTATCTAGGAGATGCGTTTGCACTCCCACATTGTACTCATACTTGTTGTAATATTCAGCCCCATTGACCTACTTTTGTGGTCATTCGTTGGACATTAATAAAATTATCTCATCTTATCTTATCTTACTATGGTATGATTATCTTTGGACTCTGCAGGCCATTTAGAGGTCTCAATGTTAATGTATTTTGGTTCAGAAATGTAATGCACTCAGTGATATTTTGCTATATTCACCCTTACAATGCTATATACATGAGAAAACTTTTCATATTTGTTGTCTAATGATTTGGATCTACATGGATGCACATGAAGATATATTGCTTTATCAAAATTTGAATATTCTATATATTTTTTGATCGACTGGTTTTGTTTCCGTTTTTTTACCAGTTCTACTAAGGTTCTGGTTTTTGGTGTCACCTGGTTCTGTCACCAGTCTGGCCCTAATAACATTGGTGCATATAGATGTATATGCAGGCAGAAAATTTCAAATTTTCATTTAGTGTTCTTTCTTTATGTTTATTTTTTTCTTTAGATTCTAAGTTGTAGGATCCACCCATACGTAATTTAGAAAATAACAAATGAACCAGTTTTGCAGTATGGATGGCATTTCTAGATTTGAATCTATTAGGAAACATTTCCCATTTATTTCCCTATAGAAAACTCTTAAAAGTCCTGGAAGTTTCCGAAAAGTTTCAGTAACAAAAACATTTACCATTGGTAAACAAGCCCTGTGTCATAATTTTTTGCTGTGAAGGGAAATCCTAAATCAATAGACTGTGAACAGAAAGGTTATATATTACAGTAGGGTCCCAAAAGTTAACCCAGGTAAAGCTTCAAGAAAAAGCAGTCCATAACCAAAGAAAGTTAATCCAGTATTACCAAAAGGATCTTCGGGAGGCTGCCAATAACACAGCAAAGTCCAGAGCTATTACCAAAGGTCTCAAACTAAGCCTGGAATTTGGCATCAAGAGAATGCAGGTCTAAGTAGACTCAATGCTTCTGCCCAGATTTGTTACTAATGAGAGTCAAAGATCTTTTTTAAGACACCGAGGAAATTCTGGTATTATTCAATTACAGTGAACTTTATAACTGTATGGACAAAAAGCAGTTTGACTACAACCAATAAGACGATTATGGAACAGTCAAATGAAGAAGACGAATAAGTGTGTTTTTAATTAAGGCTAAAAGTTTAGTTCTGAATAAACATATGGACCATCAGTCCATCAGTGGGGAAGCAACCCTTCTAAAAGTTACAGCTCCAGAAAAAATAAAGAATGGTAAATCTTCTAATAGGCATACTTGCATTGGATGAAAAGCTTTGTAGCTAAATAACAAGGACAAAGAAATCATATCTTTAAAAAGGCAGCAATCATAACAAATAAGGACCTGTATAAAAAGGGGTTTTGCCACCAAACTTGGCAAGAAGATGGAAGTTCTTTATGGCAAAAGGAAATTGCGAGTATTTCGTAAAACCCCAAACCCCGCATTAGCTCATTCACACAAAAACAAATCAATAATAGCCAGCACAAGTTAGCAAGCAAACTACCACTGTCCTAGAATCTGAAGCCCTTACCTTAAGTTTCTAGTAGAGGTATAATGCAGGTGACGTAGACATTTGGAATGTCTAATATTGGATTGCTTCACATCTTCTAATAGAGGCCGGGGATCAAAATACTAAATTCTTCCAAAAATTTGCCAATCACAGGAAGCACTATAATACAATTTGGGATTTGGATGATGGTAGTGGTCACAGAATTCGGGGTTTTCAAGATCAGGCAGCCCTGGGGGTTAATCACTTCAAAAATTTATTTAAGGAACCTGATCAGGCAAGAATGGGGGAAATTCTCAAAATGATCTTACTTTTTCCGAGACTTATAGAGGAGGATAATCAGTTTTTAACTTTTTGTACAGCGAGGTGACCAAAAATGAACTGTTGGGTGTTATAAGCTCTTTTAAATGGGATAAAAGCCCGGGCCTGGATCATAGTTCTTTGAAGACTTCTTTGAAGTCTTGGGTGATGATCTGATTCAGGTGGTCGGGGAAGTTCAGCACAATGGAAAGATGCCTGGATGTTTCAATGTCACCTTCCTGGCCTTAATTCTAAAGGTGGACCATCCGGATACCTTTGATGATTTCCAACAGATTTCACTCTGCAACTGTCTGTGTAAAATCATAGCCAAGGTCATCGCAGTCAGGCTAAAACTGGTTTTGTCCAGGGCCATCTCTGAAGAACAGGTCGGGTTTCTCAAAGGTAGACTCATTCACGAGGCAATAGCCACAGCACAAGACGGGTTGCATTCCATTAAAGTTACTAAGTGTCCAGCTGCTGTAATCAAACTTGATATCTCCAAAGCCTATGATCAAGTATCCTGGCTCTATCTTAGATTGCTTTTACTTCAGATTGGTTTAGACTTGCCTATGGTAAAATGGATTATAGCTTGGATCAATTTGGCTTCTTTTGCTGTCCTAATTAATGGATCAGGTTCAGAATTCTTCAAACCTACATGGGGACTCAAACAGGGAGGTCCATTGTCCCCTTACTTATTTTTACTAGTGGTGGAAGTCTTAAGTATGGCAATTGTTGAGGCCAAGAGATTGAAAAGAATAAAAGGGATAAGAATCTGTCGATCAGAGCAGCTCACACATTTGTTACTTGTGGAAGATGTCCTACTTTTCATTTATTGTCTAGAGGCAGAGGGTCGACAATCCAAGGAGGTGCTGGACCTTTTCTGTATGGCAACCGTTATGATGGTCAATTCCAATAAATCTGCCATTTATATTCCAAAGATTGAAGAAGACATCAAGCTATTATTAACTGATCTTTTTACTTTCCCTGCTTTTGAGTTAGATGACGAGTTGAAATATCTTGGTTTCTACCTAAAACCCAACAACTATGGTATATCTGATTGGAAATGGCTTCTAACAAGAATTGAAAAAAGGATAAATCTATGGTGTAACAGATGGATTTCCAGGGGTGGTAGACTTGTGCTTATAAAATCGGTCATTGAAGCCATTAAGATCTTTTGGCATCTACTGGCATACATGTTGAAAGGTATTTTGGTTAAGATCGGGAAGCTCTGCTTCAATTATCTATGGAAGGGGAATGGCGAATATCAGGGGTCCCCCTTGGTCAGTTGGAAAGTAGTCACAGTACCCAAACGGTTTGGTGGTTCGGATTTAAAGGACATATGTCTGTTTGGGAAGGCTTTGGCGACGTGATCTCTCTGGGTTTTTCTATCCTGTGACAGTTTGTGGAGGAGAATTCTGATCGGAAAATACATATCTCCAGGCACAGTGATGGATTGGATTCGAGCTCGCCATAAGAGTATCTCCAATGTTTCGAACCAGTGGAAAGCCTTAACTTTAGCCTTTCCCATTATTGGGTGATTCCTAGCACAGAGGGAGTTCATGTTGGCTCGGACTCTATAGTGGGTTGTGGACAGAATGTTATTCAACCTGATGCACTGGTTGATCATTTTAGATTGTTAGGGCGCTGTACTATAAACAAATTTGGCAAGGAGGCCCGAACATCGATCTGGTGTCAGGGTTGGCTGAGTGCTCTGGATTTAGTTCTGGATGTTGTTTGGCACCTATTCTGGAATCAATTTACTGCAGAGTTAACCAAGGCGCATATCCATTTATCTGGAAATGCTGATGAACTAATTTGGACTTTTAATTCCTCAGGGGGGGGTTACTCTGCAAGATTGGGCTATCTGGCTATGCTGGATCTGAATTTGCCGGATGGTTCATGGCGGGATAAGAAAATTAGGAAAATAAAGAGCCCACTGAAAGGTTTATTGTTTTTTTGGTTAGCTCTGAAAGGTAGGGAGCCAACTTGGGATCGTCTGCAGCATAGGAACAAAATCAGTCCTGGTATGTGCAGTTTATTATGTAAGAGGAACGAGGAGACAAACTTCCACCCTTTCTTGGAATGTCCCTATACAAGGCAGGTGTGGCTGGAGATCGAAAACAAGGTACAGATTAATCATTTAAGAGAAGGGCTCACTCAGGTTGACTAATTTCAAGTCTATTTTAGCAGAGGTACTTTAAAAGCCTTTCGTGTCTTACTCATTCTGGTTGCCTGGGGTGTTTGGTTGGCTCGTAATGCCAGCATATTGAGGATAAGCAGTGGCCTACCTGTAAGGTATCGCTGCAATCTCTGTCTTTGTTTTTATTGTACAAACCTTATTAGTCCCTAGAGCAACCTCACTGTCTTAACGATGTTCTCATTAATAAGGAGGTTCCCTGGGTATATTTCAATGGGCCAGCGAAGAAAGGGCACAATCCTGTGGGCTGGGATTTATCGCTTACTTCTCAGAAAAGCATTATATAACAGGAAAAGCCAATATTGGTCAGGGCACGAATAACCTAGGAGAATTTAATGCATCATTTGCACTGCTCAAATGTGCCATGGACATAAATATTGTAGTGTTACAAGTGTTTGGGGATTCCGAGTTGCTGATTCACTCTCTAAGGAGGCTCTGAGGTTGGATATCAATAAGATGATCACTGAAGAATTTTCTGGTCAGCAATCACTTTCTATAAGTGAACGCCAGTTTATGGACTTATAACTGAAACAGCTATGGCTTTTTTGTTACAGGTTGGGATATACTCATTCTGTGTCGAACATAGATGCCTATATTTTTGTTCTGGTTGAGGTGAAAAAAGGATTGATAGCTTGTCACACCCACTTTTCGTATCACTCTAGTTACAGCCATGTGCTATGTTGAAATGTGCCATATGCCTAAGGATTGTACTTTAATTTCAGCTGAACTAAAGTATGCTTTTTTAGTGGAAAAAAAATAGTTGCATGCCTTTATGGTGACTATTGCAGAATCAAGACAGCAAGCACAACTGATATTCCAAATTAGTAGCTGGAGAAACTATCACAAAAGCCTCATGCAAGATGCTGATAAATTTTTATGTATGGGTAGGTTTCTTGGGAAGATTGACAGTCGGCACTTTTAAAAAGGTCAAGGAGGAACAAAGCAACTCAGGATTCATGGTGGAATGGGAAAAGGGTGATGAAGTTGGAATCTACTTCATTTGACCAATTTTTTTCTCTCATAGTTTGCTTCCATGGCTATTAGTTCTGTCTATATATTTTGTTTACTGTCACTCAATAAGCCATTGGTTCTTGATCTAGCCAGACTTGGTAATGCAACATGTTTTAGACTGACTAAGATACTGCATTTTAGGGCTACAAAGTCCATCTAGACTAGGTTAAGTGTTACTGTATGTCAGTTTTAGAGAAGATCAAAGTTGTCAGCCTAATACAAGCTTCGTTATCAAAGAAATAGCAGATATGTAAAAGTTCAAAATCAGTATCAAACCCATCATTTTGTAAACCTCTTATAATTTAACAGAAGATTTCCCCATTTCAAAGCAGGAAAAGGAAACAATATATTCTTTCATATTATCTTTTGGCGGGACCTGATGCACAGGGGACATCCAGATAAGTAAAGCCAAGCAAAGCTACTTCGAAGTTTATGAGTGTCACAAGTTTTACCTACCGCTGCTTAAAATTTACTTCAAAAAAGTTATTCCTGGGATACAGAAGTCTCCTTTCTGCTTCAGATGGTTAGGAAATTTATTAACTACCTAACTCCAACGAAGTTCCCATTGATGCTCATCCCAATCTATCCAATAATGGGCTTAATAATGCAATGATCGATGAAATATAGCATTGCATCCCTTACAATCACTCTAGTCCAAACAATCTCTTTATGAATTTCATCCCTAGACAGATATCAAATGACACAAGTTTTGCCTACCCCTACTTAAAATTCCCTTCGGAAAAGTTATTCTTGGGATACAGAAGTCTCCTCTCTGCTATTAGTGACGACTTCCACATGCTAGAAACCAAGCCAATGTGGAAGTACCTATCCAATGCTAAATACATCAACACTCCCTCTTAGCGAGGCAGGTACTTCTACCACCCGAAGGTAGCTCTATCTTCGCTATTAGACCTGCTATCATCGCTTCTCTCCAATCCACCTAATCAACTACTCCCTCTGAAATGAAAGCTATCCCTACCATCTCGTTCGGACCCTTCTTTGAAGACTTCCCTTTGAATATGCTCCTAGAAGCCTCTTGCTCCTGAGCATCCTACATGGCCATCTCGTACCATGACTCCTTCTTGACAGACTTGGAAGCTTGCTCCTTCCCACCTGAACCTAAAGGTTGACTCCCTCTGAGTTGTTCAACCTTCGGAGCTACCTACTCCTTGTTCTCTCCACTCTATTGCTTCCCATTGCTCGCATAGGTTGGCCCTTTAGCCTATACAAGTTGCTCTCTCTAACTCCGAGAACGGGTATTGTGTCTGAGCTAGATCCTCTGGGCTTGATCAACGCTTGTCCATCCTAGAATAGTACGTCAAAGCCCTTCTTCTCAATCACTAAGACTGAGAGCAACACTACTCTTGAGTTCTAGCACCCGTAGCAAGTCCATCACTCTCAACACGCCTCCTGACTCCATCTGGAATGGCACTGTCCCAGATCCCTTCATTGCATGCTTCATCCCCGCACCAAGTTCCACATACACGTTTGAGTCTGACTCTGTGCAGCTCTCGAATAGCTCTCGTGCTCCTGTCATATGACATGTGGCTCCATTATCTAGCATCCATGCACCAGTTGATATGGTACCTAAGGAAAGATGTAAAACAGGTAAGAATTCATTCTCAAACTTCTTGGCAAACTCATCCACTTGAGCCTTTGTCGACGCAGCTACCTCTTGGTTGCGTCCCATTTCCACCCTTCTTCTTGTTCAGACATTTACCTGCCTAATGCCCAAACTTGTGACATGCAAAGCACTTGAATTTGTTCATGTCTTTCTTCTTGTCGTCTAGAGAGGTAGACTCTCCACTCGCAGCCTTCTTGAACTTGACCTTCTTTGCTTGGACGGCAAGAACAATGTTCCCATCATCAATCTTGTGTCGACCTCCATTTATATCTTCATCTCGAAGTTCTTCCTAAACGAAGTCATCCCACAACCTCGGCCAATCAGGGAGCTTCCCACATGCCAAATCCCTTTGATGAACGATGTCCACTTCCACTCCTTCGTGAAGCGTTTGAGTGACATCCTCAACAATTTTGAATCATCCATTGTCTCCCCAATTGCAGCCAGTTCATCTCGAACATGTCCGATCCGAGTGAGATAGGTTGTCACTGTGTCTAATCATGTCATCTTTGTGTCTCTGAGCTTCTCTCTCAGCACCATTTTGTGATTCTTTCTTTTACTCTAAAATAAACCCTTCAGAGCCTCCCACATGTCCTTGGCAATGTTCTTTCCAAATAAATGAGGGATCAAATGATCCTTTACTCTATCCAGAATTATGCGTCTGGCTTTCACATCCTTCGGATTATGGATGACCAGTTGAGTTAGATCTATTGGAGGAGTGATCTAAGTACTAACAAATTCCCAGATCCCTTTCTCCATCAACACCAACATAATTCTCTCCTTCCAAGGACTATAGTTGGAAACCCCATCCAACCTATCCTCAAATAGCAGTCTTGTTGCAACAATCTCTACAACCTGCTGAAAATATTTTTCTGGCTGCTCAGACCCTTACCCGAGACCCGCTGCCAAGACTTTGTTGCCCGCTACCCGGACCTGATGCCCACTGCCCGGATTCGCCACCCGAGTACTTTCTGGGCTGCCTGGTTATTTTTTGCAGCCTCCTAGTCTGTTGTTGTCCTACGTGGCAGCCCTGCTCGCTGGCTGAACTGGAGATATGAGCTGGCAGGCTAGTTGGCTGTGCTCTGGCGGCTGTTCTAGCTGGTCGACAACCCTGCTGGCCTTGTCAACGGCTACCTCCTCGGTTGGTGGTTGTTGGCCTTGCAACCCACAACCTCTTCTTCACCTGGCGGTTGCACCTGTTCCCACCAGTCGTTGTCCATACGATCTATCGATGGCTCCTTTGTTTGGCCCACGCCTTCACCCCAACTCCCGCTCGCCTTTCCTCTACCAATGGTCTTGCTCTACAACCCTATGGCTTTCCCAGCCATCACTTCCTCTGTTCGTGTGACCTTTCACAGCTCTACGACTTAGTCCTCCTCTGCAAACAACTACCTACAGCCTTCAGCCCATGATCCCTCTCAACGCACGAGTGAATCTTTGTTGCAGTCACTTCAGCAGCCCATGCGGCCGTACGGGTACGGCAACCATACGTTATACAATTGTACCTTCCTTTTTTTTTAATTCCTGTGTTTTAACCTTACCCTCCCGACAACCTACAAAAAAAAATCATTTCTTGCGCTGCATAAAATCACGCCAATGCACAACCTGGTTCTCCTCTGTCAAAGTCTCGGCTCTCATACCATGTTAATTTTCCTAACCCAGCACCAGGTAGTTAATTCCAAATAAATCACTTATTGAATAAAAGCACAGTTAAGTTATTAGCGAATTATAGCAGAACCATAATAAGAAACCATACACATTGCATGCGAGATTTTTTGGGTAAATTACCCCTGGAAAAACCCTTAAGGGAAAACCAGTTCTAAGTTGATTTTATTAGATAAAATCTTGGGCTCTTGTCCTGGGATAATGGCCCACTTGGAATCATACAAAACAGCAAATAGCCTAGCCTACCTAGCTGCTATCTCCCTTGCTGCCCCTTTGCTCCTTTCCTCAGCCCTGCCCACTCACACTTGGATGAAATGCTCTTCTCACCCAATCAATGAGATATCACTCACTCAATCTGTGTGTGTCTCATCCTCTCACTTAGGCTGCCTTTTATAACCTTGAGTTTACCTAAATCCAAAACCCTAGATCTCAAAAGTGATCAAAGGTTGAGATTAGATCTCACCTTCACTTTAGATCTAACGACTAGGATTTAATTAACTCACTTAAGTTACTAATGCCAAAAACTTGGGTATTTAACTTAATTAAACTCCATTAATCATAACAAGGCATTCACTTTAATTATTACTCAATTAAAGCAAATTCCCTAAGACCTGAGAGGCATTAATGACGACTTCCACATGCTAGACACCAAGCCAATGTGGAAGTACCTGTCCAATGCTAACTACATCAACACAAAACTTCATTTCCGACTATTTTGCCTACCATTACAATAGTATATGTGTAGCTTATGATATACCTGGATAATTTTTCCTTTTTAAATACATTAATATGGACCCATCACAAGTAACTGGATTAATATGGTCCAAAAGGCTTCATTTCAAGGCCATGGTACAGAGCTGGATTGGTTGCCCATGAGAGGAGAATGCCACCATAGCTAGGGGTCACCACAACACAAGAATGAGGAACTCCTAAAGCTATGGCTTGCTACTTCTGAGACTAAGAAGCCTCCCCAAGAGCCTGTGCAAGATACAATGAGGAATGGAGACCTGTATTAATTGAGCTAGAACCAGTTAATGGTGGAACCCAAGGGCAAACAAGATCCCCCATCTAATGTAGGCCTCATCCCATTGGCAATCTGATTTTTTATGATCCTTGTTATGTGTGTTGGAAGGCTAGACATTACTATTGTTTATATTCTATAACATCTAGATCACGTTTAGCATTTATATATGAGCAAGTGGCAATTTTAGTTAGTATAAGATGAGATAAAATAAGATAATTTTATTAATGTCCAACAAATGACAACAAAAGAGGTCAATGGGATTAAAAGGTACACCCAATGCGAATATAATGTGGGAGTGCTCTAGAGAAGTTTTGAGAATGGGTCATACCCAGTTATCCTGTTTAGAGAAAGCATGCACTGACTGCTAAGCAACCCTCTTTTTTTGTATAAAACACCATGTATGTACAATATATGTTTATATCAATAGTCAATGAGCCTCTAAATGGCCTCTAGAGTCCAAAAACATGTTACAAGCTACTAGCCTACTACATAATACATAGTACAAATCATTGATCAACATGATCAATCATCAAACTCATCACCATTGCTAGAAATGGGATCCTCAACATGAGCTACAAAATCATCCTTTGGCTCAAAGTCTTCAGACTCCTTAGGGAAATCTACAACTGCAGTAGCAGTACTAGCAGAAGCACGAGTTGCACGACTGGAGCTTGCATGTGCCATGCCTAGTGCTACTCAAATGGGGGGGGTTCTCTATAGTTTTTTGGAAGGGTTTAAGTTACTAGGAATTAGGTTTTAGTTTTTAGTTTTTTTTTTTAAATTGACTTTTCCATGAACAACGTGCCACAATGGGGTCCCCAACCAACCTAGCCAAGTAGGTATAGAATCGAAGGAGTTGGACCGATTTGGTACCAAGCCGACCGAGTCATGCCTTGACTTGACCGGTTAGATACCAAACCGATCCCCTAATCAAGCAAAGGGTCGAGTTAACTCGATCAAGGGTCAACTTAATCAAGTCTTAAGTCTGTATGAATTGATTTTGGATGAACAAACATACCAAGTTGGTCAAGGGTTCAACTCGGTCGATTCTGAGGCTGAGTTCGTATTTTGTGTGGATGAATAAACATACCAAGATAGACAACAAAAGATGGGTTTGTGTGGATTTAAAAACATATAGATAAGATAACTTTATAATGTCCAACGAATGACCACAAAAGTGGGTCAATGGGACTAAATGAGTACATCTAGTGTAAGTGCAAAGTGGGGTTGCAAAAGCAACTCCTCTCTCAACGCTATCAAAAGCTAATAAAAATAAAGATCTAAGCATCTAGCCAACGAAATAAAAGAAACTATAAGAAAAAGTACAAGTATAAGAGAATTATTATAAGTTGAGACTAGGTTCATTACAAAAGAGAGGATGTCGAGGCATGTTGGAGTTAGTTGTTGGGGCCAAATGAGAGAGTGGGGCAAGAGGCAAGCTCCTCATTAGAGTCATCAATCACAATGAAAGGCCAAGGCATTGGCAAATGATGTCCTCAAGGGAGTGACCAAGGATGAATGGGCCTAGACACAGGATCTTAGGGGAACACAAGAGCGAGGAAGCCCAACTCTCCTTAACATCCAAGGTGATGGGGAAGAAACTTTTGATCGAACATTAGTTGCTCAACCAAACCTAGAGAGTCATGCTCTGAATGGTGGGAACCCGACTTTGGGAACTCCTAGAGTTGATCCATCTGTTGCATTGGCGGTCTCCATCTTGGGGTCTAAAAGGGTCTTAGCAAGGTTGATCAACCCACAAGGGGGTCCTTGAGATGTAACCCAAGGTCTCACAATTCACTGATCTAGAATCTAAAGTGGCATGGATCTCCAACTATCGCTTCTTGCCCTGATTTGATGGACAACCATGATGAAAGAGGTGATCCTCTTGAAGACCTCTAGTTGAGACAAGGCATGCAGAGAACAATGTTTTAAAACTCAGACTCAACTTTGAAATGAACTGAGGGTCAACTCAAGCTTAGACTTGGACTTGGACATGAATTTAATTACTCAATTTACTAAATATATATTAAATATTTAAATTTTACTGAAAAAACTCTTCAACGCTACTCCAAAACTCCAAATGCTCAATGAGAGAGGTGTGAGGCAAATAGAGGTAGGGGAGGGATCTCTATATAGTTTGTTTTTAGAGTGCTAGGATTTAGGGTTTAGGTAGAATTTTTTTTAATTAACTTTTCCTTCAAAACTGTGTCATGATGATGTTGAGGACCAACTCGACCGAGTTGGTCCATGTTACCCCCCAGGCCTAGGGGTAACAAATGAGATGATGTCTCGAGGCCCATAGGTAGAAGACATGGAGTGTCGAGAGCCCGATGCACAGCACATCTTGCAGAGCCCCTCCACTAACCATAGTTCACCATCATCATCATTTCAATAGAGCAGCATCCACTACATCGGCTTGACTCCCAGAAGACAACAGGTCTTGCTTCATGAGGTAACAAGTCTAGTCTCATGGTAAGTGTCGCTTTAATATTTGAAGCATTTGAACATGTTGCAAAGAATCCTTTCTTGATTATAAAACGTTTGCTTGGAAATTATACCTTTTGCCTTATTTCACCTTGGTGGTTGACACGGTTTCCTAGTAAGTAGGTCACCCTCGAGAAAAGGGTTGCTACTGGGGGGTCTCCTTGAAGGGTCATCTTACCATTCCCACTCATACTTACCACTTTCTGCACTTCTTCCACTCTGTTTCCTCGGCTTTTTGGTTTTCAAGCTCAATGACCACAAGAAGGGCTTGTACTTCATTTCATGTGAAGAAGGAGCTAAAGGCCTAAAGGTGTTGTCGCTGGAAAAAGTTAAAAGCCATAAATTATCCTTCCAAATGGTCGCCATAAGGTCCTGAGAGCAATGAAATGATTCTCCATAAAATGAAGGACCTTTTAAAACACACAATTAATAAATGTCTCACTTGATGGGGGAATGCATTTGCAGTGTCCTTTACTTTCCATTGCATATGGCACTCAATGTGTTCCTAACTTCAAGTGGCATTGCGGTGCTCTTTACTTTCCATTGCACATAGCACTCAATGTTCAAACCATAATAAATTAATGGCAAGGGCTTGGGAAAATGTTGCATTGCAAATCAAGGATGCAGCACACCCTCCACAAAGGCACCCATAAATGAAACAATATGAACCCTTGATATGTCAAGAACCCCATACCCAGAAGTCTTTCCCCAATCCACCTCATACTCATCACATGACCTAGAGAGGGTCTTCTTGGGAAACAATCCTTGACTTGAGGATTGGCTTACCCAATAGGGCACCATGACACCCCTCTCATACCTAAAGTTGGCAAAACATATAAGGTCTTTGAGCATTTGTTTAATTTGAAAAGGGAGGAATTTGATGCACATGTTTGGGTGGTTCTTGTATTAAATGTGGCTGACTTGGCATGATACTTGTGACTTGTGGACCCTTAAAGGGCATACTTGTTTGTCTTTGCAGGACCTTGCCCACAGGATGGACGTTGGACCCCGATGAGGAACACCATGGATGATGAACGTTGCACCTAGAGGATAGATGATGTTCCCTTTGGAGGCTCCCTAGCATCACCAGAGGATGAGACTGCACCATCCCCCACTTGGACGTGTGCCTTTGGAGGCTTGGAACGTCACACTTCAAGCCCTTAACGTAACCTTTGAGCTAGGGTTTGATGGATCACATGGTGGTTTGATGCACATCGCATGAGGTCTTGGCACATGAGGGCATGACATGTGGCCTTTGGAGGCCCAACAATCTCATCTTGAAGGCTTGACGTCTCACTTCTAGCCTTACATCACCTCCTAGGGCATAGCGTCACCCTTCTAGGGTTTTATTTCATGTAAAATTTGATTTTTGTATATTGTAAGCTAAGTTACCAGGATCCGAATACGGATCCGTCAGTTTTTTGAAAACCCAGGATCCAGATATGGCAGGTAAACGCCAAGTACAAACAATATAAATATATTTTTATAATTTTTAAAAATAAAATTTACATAAAAATAAAAATATATATACAAATTTTTAAACATATAACTTATATATAAGCTCTGGGGGTTAGCTCAATTGTAATATGCTATAATATATTAACTTTGCCTTTAATATGCTTTGAAGTTAAACATTAATTAACTTTACCTTTAATATGCTTTGAAATTAAACATTAATTAACTTTACCTTTAATATGCTTTGAAGTTAAACATTAATTAACTTTACCTTTAATATGCTTTGAAGTTAAACATTAATTAACTTTACCTTTAATACATTTAAGATTATATACGTTATAGCATTTATTTAATATATTAACTTTACCTTTGATATATTTTGAAGTTAAACACTATTTAACTTTACCTTTAATACACTATATATTTTGAAGTTAAACACTATTTAACTTTACTTTTAATACATTTAAGACCAAATGCGTTAAAATTTATAATAGCCGCCAAACTTATATTTTAATTATATA
>ML796409.1:295761-323693 GCA_009831015.1 Picea engelmannii
ACTATTTAGTATCTAGATGCCTCATGATGATTCATCTCATGAGATACATTTATTTTGATCAGTTGATGTGATTTTGTATCTACTATCATCCTATCAGGAACATGTTTCAGAATTTTTAGTTTAGTAACGATATGTGACCACTTGACATCTAATGCATCTTATTTATTGGTTGTATTTTCATATTGATGTAGAAAAGTGTTTATTTGATGTTGTTGTTGCTTTACAAGTTTAAAAAAATTAAAAAAATTGAAAAAAATGATTGTTTTTGTATTTTTTTGAGGTCTTGCCGACATATTCCGACATTTTCCNCCGATGTCGCCGAGATGATCTCTTCCGGACCCTCGTCGACACTTTCCCCGACACGACATATACAGCATTGGTTTATAAATTCATAAATTATAATTAAAACCCTGTTTAAAACACCACGACTCGAGCCTGTTTATATATTCATAATTTATATTTAAAGCCAGTCAACTCGACTCAACACGATAGATTGTGTGCGTACAAAAATAGGACAAAGCTCGTGCAGAGACGGAATTAAGTTACTTAAATATTCCAGTGAATTTCAAATTTTAAATGCAGCGAACCCGATGACTATAATGGTGATGTTCGCCTTGTGTACGAATCCTGGGCGGATCCCAGTGGATCCAAATCCGTATCCGTATCAGATCCGGGGATCTAGCCCAGGGGCTTGACGGATCCAATAACATAGATTGTAAGGGAAAATTAAAGGGGTCGGCCCTCTTATATTTTGTTGTTGACATTTTTATGTGGACAAATAGGTCAAGGTAGCTCCATATAAATAAAGCACCTTGACATTTCATTTTATCATCACATCTTCTCACCTTTTGTGAGAGACTAAGTCTGAAATTTTCGCCTTATCTAGGGTTATCTCTTTCTTCTACTCATGCGCTATCTTTGGAAGGTCAAGTAATGGATTTTTTTGCTGATTTTTGGATGGAATTGCTGCAATTAAGGTTTAATCTCTTGGTATCTTGTTGAAGTAAGTAAATTTCTGCAATATTGTTACATGCTTAATGTTTTATGGTGAAATCTACTTATTCATGCTAGACATCTTGCTTGGTAAAACCCTAAGAGAGGAGCATAAGTGCTTCCTCCTCTCACAAGGATAATTTTGTCCAAAATTTGTGAAGAAACCCTAGCTAGGGTTAGATACCTAAAGCCCTAAACTGCTAGAACTTTAGGATTTTAGCCCTAGACTCTTGATTCTTGACCTAGGTGAAGCTACAAGAAGGGAGAAAAGGTTTCTAGGGCCCAAAAGTGCTTGCACCCTAGAAAATCCCTCTCCTCAAGATTCAACCTCTAAGGCCCTAATGTGCTAGCACCTTAGAGATTGATTCCTATCTCTTGGTTATATGAACTTATATCTAGATCAAGTTCCAAGTTAGTTGCATTGTTGTTGTAAAGACTCCATAGCCCTCAAAGGCACTAATCTTTAAGCTCTCGTATGGTGAAAGTGATCAACAAACTCTCAATTTGAATTATCTCAAGCTTCCTACTAAGCTAATTGACTAATGAACTTGCTTCTGTTGCAAAAGTTTGCTACAGCCATCCCGATTCCTAACATACACTAATTCGCTGCATACATTGATCTAATAGTGGCCTAACATACTCAGAAATTCCATCTAACAATTGCATACTTTTCTATTGAATAAATACTAAATTTCTATGGTCAATTGTTGCAATTCTGAAGTATAATTCTTGCTGCTGTTATAATTTATCTATTGCTGTTGTACTATTGTTAATTGCTGCAATTTCATAACAGCCATAGTGATTTTTACTGTCTAGTGTCTCAAAGACGTATTATTGCATGCTTGTACTTGGAAATCAATATATATATATATGCTCGAAGTGTTCTTGTTCCGGGCAGGTACTCAAACCATCTTTTACCTCTTAACTCTCCTTGACCTGGACCTTGACTTAGGTGATCAAGAGAGGGGGTTGTAGGCTTGGCTGACAAACTTGCTACTTTGATCCCTTGAGGTCACAGGGGAAGCCTACCCTGTGGTGGACATCCTGTAGTTACACGAGATTTGGTGATCTTGTGTTGGGTTTTGCACAGCTACAAATCCTGCGATAACAGTCTGGTTCAGTACCAAACCAATCCCCAAACCAAGCAAGAGGGCTGAGTTCATTAAATTTGTGGTCAACTCAATCAACTCCAAGTCCAAGTTCGAGTCAGCCAAGTTCAAAAACACTGGCAGAGACTACACTTTATGTCCAAACATCTCTCATGAAGACAACGAAGCAACTATTGATGAGGTAGCGAAAGAAAATGGAGAGTACACACACACTAGTATGGGCTCGAGACCACACCAAATAATTACCATGAATAAGTCATTAATGCATGACCCATGTCCCATGAGCATTAGTCAAAATAACCAAATGCTGTAAGTCAATTAAAATAAAATATTTTCCTTGATGTTCAATTTGCAACTTTTTAAACCCCAATATAAAAATAAATTTTCAAGATGATATAAAATTCACTAAATATTTATCCCCAAAAGAGTAGCATCTACGAAAATTGATCTCTTAATAATCAGCCATATGACATTTGATAAGTAATCAACTACAAAAATTTGGTGTAAAAAGTAAAAAAATGTAATATTGCGAACCTTAGTTTTTTCCTCAAAATTTTTGTTATTGGACTAAATATCTAGAATTAGGAATTTCTACCTATCGACTATACCGTGTTGTAGGGGTTGTCAAGATGATCAATTTTAACAAGTGATATTTCTTTTAGGGATAATATTAAGAGATATGGGGCAATTTTAAGTTCACTGCTAGTCAATTCCCATGACACTGCAAGAACAAAAGTAGTGTTTTATGTATTCTCATATGAAGGTAGAAAATAGCAATATTTTACATGTACAACATAGTATGGTCACATATCAAACAATTGATAACATAAAATATCTTACAATAAGAGCCTAGTCTAATGGCTGAAAAACACATTGGCAATGGCTCCAAGGTGAGGAAAGGACGAGAGTTACCTATTTGCAACACATCTGCGAATGATCAATACTCTCTCTTGAGCTCTCAAGAGAATTGGATCAGTCCCTCAAATTGTCTTTGATGGGGCATCCAAAAGGAACCTTAGTAGGGAGGGCACCGATGGCATCATCATGGTTGCAACAAGAAGCTTAATCAATAGTTTCTCTTGGGAACTTGAAATAGCAACAAATAACTTTGTTGAAGTAGTTGTAGCACTAATTGGACTCCAGCTCCACCAAGAATATCCAGGGGCTAAATCTCTTCTTGGTAATTTTCTAAGCCTTGCAATAAAAGGTTGTCAAACATGCCAAACTCCTCAAAACATTGAGGGCATTCAGTTTCTTCAAGTAAGAAGGATGCACAATTTTGAGGTTGATCGTTGCGCAAGTAAAGGAGCTAAAGCTTAACAAGGGGTCTCTTAGGCTTAATTATCCAAATGGGACATAATCATGCAGCACGTCTTTCCATGGAAGGAGAAAAGTCGAGAAATCAGCTAAGGGTAGATGGAATGTGGAGGAACACCCTAACTTTCTCTCCTCCCCATGTCAAAGGATTCTAAGGTAGAGACAAAGAGCAAATGGATAGAATCCTTTGTAAAATCCTTAATGATGAAAAGGTATGGGGTGCAAGCCTTAAAGCATTGCCATTGTTATCACCTCCCCTTAATCTTGGTGTTATCCAAGTAAATGGGACTCCACACACGAGGGAGGATGGCCCGAGTCTATTAGATCGTGCTAGTAGATTGGGAAGGACACGTGGGGGCATCCTTACCCCTATTCCTTTCATTTGTATTGTACGGTGTACCCCTTCTCTTCTTGCAAGTCCCTGAAATCTTACTTGTAATGGGAAGAGATCTGCTCCTAACTTCATCCTCCCTCGAACTAATTATGGTGGTTAGGGTGAACCCTCTTATAAATGGGTCTCCCCCCACTTGTCCTTATTTTACACTTATACCAAAAAAATCATATTTGACTATGGAGTCCCCTTTGTCTTGGCGGTTATAATGTCTAACCGCAACTAATTTGTTTGTCCTCTAGCTAGGAAAGAGATAAAGTGAGACTCCAATCTCACCTCTTCTCGAGAAAACTTGACATTCTTATCCTTGACGACAAGCTTAAGAAAGCAAAGAAAGTGTCTACGGATGCCCTCCAAGAAGATGGAAAGAACTTGAAAAACCAGTCTATGATCTCCCGCTGGAATATGCATTCCATGACATACGTTTAGCCAATTTATGATTGAATGAAATCCGTGCTTTGGATATAGAACTTGAAGAAAATCCCCAGCACTCCATAGAAGTCAAGGTTCGACTCTCCCGTTCAAAAAGAAAACATAAGTCCACTTTGATTGTCTGGAATCTATCTTCAATAGACACCATGCTCCTGTTAAAAACTTGCAAGAATGAAGAATCCCCTCACCTTGAAAATGGCCAAGGTAATATTATAGAAAATTAGGGCACTAAGAGCACTAACACTAACCTCCCCCAAGATAATGAGGAGGCCCCCAGTGGGATGGACCCAAGCTCTAAAGATCATTCAATTATCCACCTCGACAACAACAATAACGAAGCTCGTTGTGGTAACACTCTTGCCTCTTTTATTTTATTTTTTGTTCTAAGTTGTTATGGGTCAAAACGCACTATTTTGTTTTCAAGTTTAAGACTATATATCTAATAACAATACATGCTCATCTCCCTAAATTTTGTACTATATTACTGGAGATACTGAGAAATGGAAACTATCCAATCTCAAGACCTTTTGTTGTACCTATAAATATTTGTTGATATAATTAACTTATTTATTTCAAAAAAAAAAAACATAAAAATCGGCAATCCTAAAGGGATTATGTTATGCAAACCCTTTAGACCCTATGAATCCACAAGGATAGGATTAGGACCATTGGTGTGGGGCTAGACATGCATGCATATGTATCTACATATTTACGATCTCACAATATAAACACATATTATTGAAAATAGTACAATCTTCACTTTCGGCCATGATCAATCTTATATTGTATCATTATTATGTTTGTAGGTTTGGCTAAGGTCGACCTTGCACACGTAGGCTCAAAACCCTATTGGGGAAAGCACCCTACCTCTTGAGTTGTGTAGAAACACCCAACAATCATTCATATTTTCCTAATTCAAGTGATTCATTCATTCTTAATATAAGTGATTTGCCTAAGGACATCATCAAATGTTACGCTCTCTCTTGTGCTTGGGTTTCTTTCTTTCTCTCTAGTGCACTAGTTCTTGGGTTGTTTTCTCTCTCTAGGGTTGTGCATCTCTTGTGTGACATCTCTTCAAGTGTTTGCACTGTCATAGTGCTTGTTTATGTTTATCTTTATTGCAGAATTTGGGTTTGTGTTGGTTCCATTTGATTCTCTAGCTATCTCTTGTGAATCTCAACACATGCAGCCTCCAATGCGACCGTAATTCAAGTAACTAATACGATACAATACTATATGTATATAAATCCTTGGACTCTCATCCAAAGGGCCCAGGCCCACAGTCACAATCAGCATCTGTAAAATTCCGAATACATGGGCAGGTTCATCTATAGATAGTCAAATTAAATATAGTAGATTACAGATGTGAATTATTATTGTTTATTTTTTCATTTTTTTCTTTTGTTGAGGGTTGGGGTGCAGGCTACAACATTTTGTGTGTGGAGAGAAACACAACTCCACCACCCAAGATTCACATATCTTTATGTGTAATTGGCTAATGGTCCAAAAACATTTCAAAAAAAATTCACCAATTCAAAATGAATATTTGCCCAAATTTCTATAGGATAAAATTATTTGACTTGAAAAAACACCATTTTTTCTACAAATTAGATAATATCCTTAAAAATTTGAAGAGTTTAACAAAATTATCTTGAAACATTATAGTTGGCATTTTAAGAATTAGTAAGATTCGTGAAGGTATCTACACTCAAAGATAAGCATGGATCCTCAAAATTTCCCCTGGTGTGTAATAAACCATACACATATAAATAAGCATAAAAGCAAGCACATAATTTATTGTATCACCAGTATCCTAGAATGTATAAAATAGATGAAATAAATTAATTCTTCAAAGGAAGTTGTCTTGTATCACCAGTCAAATTCAATCAAGTGAAATAAAAAACATACCTCCGGTTAGAATCTGAATTCACCAGCACAGCATTGACAGCCAATATTAGGTCTGAATTTTCATTATCTGTGCCATCATTCAGGACTCCAGTAGATGGATTTGTAAGGTAGCGCTTTGGATTAAAAGCATCTGAGTAGGTGAAGGTAGGATTACAGATTTGGTACGTTTCAATTATCTCCTTCGTCAGCCTGACTACAAGCTATAAAAAGTAAACACCTAAAAAGCATTAGCTTGGTTGAAATATATATGCAGATTCATGTCATTACTTTGTCACTTGAACAAACATATAAATAACTAAGATGTGACTGTGAAGAGAGACAACTTATAAGACCAATTTAAAGTCATAAATAGAGATTATTGAAAACTACCACTACATGAAATGAAATGACGTGAAATTATATCAATATTCACTAATGACTAAAATATGTCAATGAGACTTGAAAGCACAGCAAGTAATAATAGTAAAAAAAGGAAGTAGCAAGAAAGACTTAAAAATAAAAAGTCTCTAATGATTTGGCTAGGGGTTGTTCAACACTATGAATTTTCAAGAGATCTATTTAAATTTAATGTTAACTACTAAACAGAACTCTGTTCTTATGCAGGCTTGCATTGAAACTTAAAACTTAAAAGTTAATACAAGGATCAAATATGATACCATGGCAATGTGTTATGTAACTCGAAAAAAGTTTAATAGTCAGTTATTCGCAATTTAACTTCAGAGTTTATCTCTGGAGCTCTCAATTCTAACAAGAGTATGAACTTAATTAACAGGATACAGTCCCAAGCAGGGCATGCTTTTGCAAGTAAATAACCTTCAACTGCAAAATGCAGCTCCTCTACTTTAGGAATAATTACGTGTAAAAGATACATACAACAACTAGATAAACTTGTATTTATTAGGTGTGTTATATACCCACCACAGTATGTCTAGGGAGACATTCAGCCTCATGTTGAAAAAGGGTAGGCATATTCCTTAAAAGGAAATTCAGAGTTAGAAGACATTTCAAATAGTTAATGATTTCAATGAATCTAAAGTTCTAACATGCAACATATTAGGTTTTGGAAGGTATGGTTGCAGGTTGGGCATAAATTGTTGCATATTCAACCCAAAGTGCAACCATGGCTGACAATTTTGGATCTACTGTTCTTATATATGTTGTATTGAGAATTAAGGCTGCTGGAGGCAAAGTGTTACACATTTAGAATGGGATGAGAGACCAGATGCCTAAGCTCAGTTTTTTGCATGCAATCTATCATGGAAAAAGTCATCCATGAAGATACCCATGCAGTTATGAAGCTCAACCTCCCTGTGGGGGCGGGGGCATGCAATACTGATTCCAGACACTATGGCACCACATGAGTGGCACATTGGTCCTTAAATACAAGAAAGGATGACATCTCTCAAGCCTCCACGTTGCAGAAGTTTCTCTTAGAATGCTCTTCCAATCTGGCTTAGTCTGCACTGTAGAAATTAGGGTGTGTACACAGAATAATAGACACGTACATGTAAAGAGAATAATAAGTGTTATATTAATGCTGCAGCAAATACAATAAAGGGAGCCTGGGGTAGGTTACTGAACATTCACATACCACTCTCCACTCTATATATCATCTCACATTACATCATTTATATCACCCTAAGATGGCTACAATTGTTTAAACTTTAACAGTTAACCATCTAACCCTTAACCTCGGCATTTAAATATTACATTGGTGACATATCAACTAACCACTAGCATTAATGTTTAACAAACATTTTAAAAGTAGTAGCATTACATATGAATGACATTAACATTATAAGAGCTCACAGTTTGCTCCTGAAACATCCCGTCTCAAACAAAAGTTTCAATAAATCACTGTCACTAGAAGACAAAACCACTACTTACTACTGGACCTCAACATTCAACTTCTCTCCAAATTTGGAACCCTCCATTGGTTCTCCACCAGATTGCCATCATTAAAGCTGAAGGTAGAATTCTATTGAATTCTCCTAGACAGTCATCCATACTGAGTGATGGCAATCTTCAGTTCCCTATGTCTAGAATCTTTCAGGCTGCCAAGAAGTTCCTTGACCATCTGAAACTCAATTTGAAGGCCATATGTGAGTTAGCTGAAGAGCTCCCATCTGCCAAGTCACCTAGGTAGTCAGCCATGACATTTGCCTGTTTTACTAGGAGAGCAACTTGGTTACATGACATGACTCAAATTTTGTTCCATTTTGCAGAAATAAAATTAAAACGAAGGAAAAGTCTGGAAGACACTCTGTATCGGCTCTCTGAAAACACTCCTGGAGATTTGTCTGGATTCTGGAAATATCCATCAGACACGAGATGTTAACTATGTTCTCAAGTTTCCAGACTCCAGAGTTTTCCATCATTCTGAACATCTGCTTTAGAGTTTAAACTGTTATCCACCATATAATACTATCAGAAGTATCAGCGGTATCTTCTCTGTTTCTGCTTTCAAGGTTTCAACTAGTCACTAATACAACTTAGAAGTTGCAAAGATTTCATGCTTTTATGCAAGAGGTCCTTGGTTTTGGGTCCCAGTTGTTCAGCCTACTCAGGGCCGGAAGTGACAACAGAAATTCAGACGACTTCTCAGAATGCTGAGGTCCTGGACCTCTTCCAACCCCCCCAGGACCCCAAGCCACAGTGGGGTGTTCTTCTTCAAGGAGACTTTTGACTCTAGAGGAGTTCCTGTCATAGAGCCCAGGTTGGATGGCACGAGACCAGTGGACAGGGCAGCCATAGGAGATCTCAGAGCTAGAGACAGACCAGTCTCCATGCTTCATCGTGCAGCCAGTCATTGATTCAATGTTATTTCCTCTGGGCCCGGACAAATAGGAGTGATGGGGCTCCTTGTGTTGATGCTCACCCCAAGATCCCACCCAGGATTAAGCAGCAGGAGCCCCTTAGTCCTGGCTACTCTCCAGATACCCTGATCAGACAATTCATTGAGCCCTTTACAATGATTGAGGACTCAAAGAGGGAAGAGACTCCCCTCCCTTCTCTTCCGGCCTCAGCCTCCAGTTCCAGTGTCACTTGACATGCTCCTTTCTGATGGTGTTCTCGTTTTTGGATTCACTCTTCTCATGTATCGGTCCCTGTCCTTGTCCTCTCTTGGAATAGAGGCCTAGCTATATGGAGCTTTGCTTTTTTATCTTCAATCTTATATTTTAACTTATTTATTGCTGCTAACTTAAGATCTAGGAGCTGTTACAACACTTCCACTTTGCATTACATTGATAGTACTCTTTTAGTCCCATTAACCTACTTTTGTGGTTATTCGTTGGACATAAATAAAATTATCTTGAATACTTCTTGTGACTAAAGTATACATGTCCATGTGATAAAAAACGAGCATATAAATGCAACACATCACAACTCCGGTAAAGTCACATTTACTTGCAACTGCTTACAGTTTTACTGGATGCCCTATTGCCTCTTCTGGGTTGAACTGCCTGCAAATTGTACCCTGGCCATTGCATCCTTGTCATCTCACTCATGTTGGGCACTTTTTCACAAGCACCGTGTCCATACTCCAACTTTTACACTCAAGTCCAATAGCAATCAACATAATTTCATCCATTGATGTCTCCGTACTTGTCCTTGTCCTTGTCCTCTCTTGGAATAGTTGCTTAGCTATATGGAGCTTCGCTTTTTTATTTTCAATCTTATAACTTAACTTATTTATTGCTTCTCACTTAAGATCTAGGAGCTGTTATGAGTCATGACACTTCCACTTTGGATTATATTGATAGTAATCTTTTAGTCCCATTAACCTACTTTTGTGGTCATTCGTTGGACAAAAATAAAATTATATTATATTATATTATAAATGCAAGTTCCAACCTAGACTCAAATACTTCTTGTGACCAAAATATATATGTCCATGTGATCAAAAACAAACATACAAATGCCACACATCACAACTCCAGTAAAGTCGCATTTACTTGCAATTGCTTACAGATTTACTGGATGCCCTATCACCTCTTTGTTGGGGAATAAGGTGGAATACAACATGAAACAAAGAACACAGTACTGCAGCTAATCGAAGATGGGAAAAATTTCGAAGAACAAAGGTGGCGTCTAAAGACACCATTACAGCACTTAAGCACAACGTACTGTGATCATAACATCACAGTGAATATTGCACATCTTGATCTGCATGATCTATTGTGCAATCTCAATTCACATTCATCATGTTGATAATGACCCAAAGGGTTCTCTTTTATAGTCTCAAGATCTAACCAATTCCCATAGAATCTGGAGGATCTTGTCCACATACAACCGTCGACAGTTAGAGTTAACTACACAAAATTCGCTCTGTCAAGTCAGCTCGACAAGACTCAACCCGACCGACTATCCATCCAACTCGTAGTCGATTGCAGGGCTGGTCGATCCATCGCCCGACTATCTTCGCCTGTTGGTCAACTATCCAACCGACAAGAACAACGACTAACCGACCGACTGGTATGGTGTGTTGATCGATCGCCCAACTAACTATATCCAAATGAGGGTCGACCTCTCGACCGACTAAACCTAGGAGACGTGTGATGAGCCATCAATGCTTGATGTCCCAACACCCCCCCCCCCATCAACACACATCTCTGGAGTTTTAGGAGGTGAAATTACATCATTGGAACAAACCCCCATAATTACAGCTTCTTGAAGCCCATGCAAAGTGCGGAGGTTGATAAATCTGGCTTCAGCTAAAGGTTTAGTGAAGATATCAGCAACTTGATCTTCGGTGCAGCAATTTCAAGAGAAACAACCTGGTCATGAACCAATTGTCTCAAGTAGTGAGCATGGATCTCAACATGCTTCATCTTACTGTGGTCAATAGGATTGTCTGCAACCTATATAGCACTCTAGTTATCACAATAGATAGTAGTCGAGGTCTGAACAGGGAGACCAAGTTCACCCTAAAGTTCGCAAATCCAAACTACTTCAGTACCTGCTTGAACGACTCCACAATATTCGGCCTCTGTAGTCAACAAGGAGACTAACTTTTGTTTCTTGCACGACCACACCAAAGGTCCAGTGCTACAATGAAACATGTACCCAGAAGTGGACCTCCAATCATCGTCGTCGCAAGCCCAATCAAAGTCAGTGAAGAGGATTAGTGAATCAGAGCTACGATGATATTTGATACCAAAATGAGTGGTACCCTTCAGATAACGAACAATTCATTTGACTGACTTCCAATGGCTTTCTCTGGGATCCTGCATGAATCGAGAAACCACACTAACACCAAAGGATATATCAGGTCGACTATGAGTAAGATAAATAAGATTGTCGACCAATTGTCGATAAACGGTAGCATCGACAGCGGGTGTTTGACAGGTTTTAGTAAGCTTCACTCCAGACTGAAAAGGAGTGACACAAGGCTTGCAATCAGCCATCTTAAAATGTGTCAACAGATCCATTACATATTTAGACTAAGAAATGAAAAAACCATCACACAGTGGTAATACTTGAACACCCAAAAAATAGTGCAGAGTGTTGAGATCTATCATGTCAAAGAAGTCAACAAGTTGTTTCTTCAATCTAAAAATGAGAGCATGATTATTTCCAGTGATGACTAAATCATCAACATATACAGCAACAATGAGAGTATCTCCATTGGAGTGGAGAATATACAAGTTGTGATCATATTCACATCGTTTGAAACCAAGTCGAAGAAAGAAACTGTCGATCTTAGTGTACCAGGCCCAGGGGACCTGCTTCAAACCATAAAGCGACTTCTTGAGTCAACATACCAAATTGGAATCCGTCACAAAACCAAGTGGATGTTCCATGTAAATTTCTTCAAATAGGTCTCTGTGAAGGAAAGCACTCTTCACATCCATTTGATGGATCTGCCATCTAGAGCGAGCAATGAGGGAAAGAATCAGTCAGACAGAGTTCATCTTTGCAACGGGAACAAAGGTTTAAGTGTAGTCGATGCCTTCTTGTTGAGAAAATCCCTTCGCGACAAGGCGAGCTTTATGTCGCTCAACAACACCTTCAGAGGTAAATTTGGTCCTTTAGACCCATTGACACTTTACAATGCTCTTTTCGTGCGATCGGGGAACCAAGTCCCAAGTATGATTCTTCGACAAAGAATCAATTTCAGTCATCATAGCTTGCTCCCATTCAAGTCAGCCTTTGGCATCTGAGTAGGTAATAGGGTCGGAGGTTTCAAGGACACGAGTCATCAAGGCAACGCTGGCATGTTGCTTATGACTTCGAGTCTGTCGGTCGCAAGAGGCATCTCCGGCATCAACTCCAACAACTTCAATGGTCTTGACAGCCCATCGGAGTAGACAAGAAACGGGTGAACTAGGGTACACTTCGTCAAGTCAATCAGAAGTTGGAGGGTCTTCAGCTAGCGGACCAGTCGAAATAGAAGACGTTGGACTAGGTGACTCGGAGGTCGATGCTCAAGTCGAAATAGGCAAAAAGTTCAATGGACTAGTCGAAGGATTGAAGAGCAGAGCAGGAGAACCAATGTCCAAGACAGCATCAAAAGGCTCTCCTGTAGCAATCCAGAGGAGGCATTCAACAACTTAACTCCAGAAGACTTCTCATCAAATTGAACATTACGTCGAACAATAATTTGTCATTTGACAAGATCAAATAGTCAATAGGTTTTTGACTCTTCAGAGCATCCCATCATGATGCAAGCATGACTTTTTGCATCCAACTTCTTTCGACAATCATCAGGATTGTGGGCCCAGGAAATACATCCAAACACACGGAGGTGGCAAACAAAAGACTTCTTCCCATACCATTGTTCGACTGCAGTCATGGAAGGAACAGCTCGAGTCGAGATGCAATTGAGCAGATAATTGGCACAATACACTGCTTTAGCCCAGAAGCGAGGAGGCAGGTCTTTAGCCTACATAAGACATCTAACCATTTCGACTAGCATCTGATTCTTACGTTCTGCAACTCCATTCTATTGAGGTGTGTTAGGGACCGAACGTTGCCTGTCAATACCAGATCGAAGTAGGTATTCTTCAAAGGGTCGATTGACATACTCACCACCATTGTTTGATCTCAAACACTTGATGGGTCGACCACATTGCTTTTCAGCAAAGGCCCAAAATTCTTTGAACTTCTCAAAGACAAGATTTTTATTCTTCATGAAAAAGACCCATGTGAAACAAGAGAAATCATTAATGAAAGTCAAAATGTACCTTGCACCTGCCAGTGAAGGTAAGTTGATAGAACAGACATCACTATGAACCAGTTCCAGTAGGTTTTGTGCTCGCCACGCTTTTCCATAGTCGAACGGTGCCTAATGATGCTTCCCAAGTACACAACCCTTACATACACCTTCAGGAGGAAACACCCTCAACAATCAAATAACCATGTTCTCAGTTGCCAGTGCCTATAGACTTCGAAAATTCAAATGTCCAAGGCGTTAATGCTAAACTCGACTCCTCTCATCAGCATGAGCAATAAGTGCAGTTGGTTCAGATTCAAGTCGAGTCGAGTCACAAAACTTGTATAGATTGTTCGTCAGGTCAAGAAGCCTGTCAGCGACAATCAACTTCCCTTTCTTCAAATCTCGAATATAGAACCCTTTCTTCAAATCTCGAACATAGAACCGATCTAGCCAGAATTCCACAATCTTACCGATCTGAGTCAACTGAGCAGACAACAGATTGGCACTAAGATTTGGAACATGATAGACATCAACAATTTTTCCATGTCGACAGGCTACATCCCCCTAACTAGCAACATCCAAAGCAAAATCATTAGCAGCATAGATTCTACTCTCCTCAACTTTATTCAATCTCGTGAATAAAATGGCATCTTTGGCCATATGATGAGTGCACCTAGAGTCAACAACCCATTCATTCTACACAGTATGAGACATCAAGGCATGAGAGGTCCTGACTTGGAAGGTAAAATTATCAGCGGGTCGACAAACAGTCGACACGTCTCCCTCAAGTCTCTTAACTTTCTCCTCTAAATCGTCTGGCTTCTTAAAGCATTTATTCTCGACATGTCCAGTCTTTCCACAGTATCGACACATCTTCTTCTTCTAACTTCATCATGGTTGTCTCTGGTGTCCAAGATCATGATATGCAGGTTTCTGTGCAGAAGCATCAAACTGCATTTTATTCATGGAATCCATCTTGCCCTTACCCTTGAGTGAGTGAGCCTAGTGTTTACCACCAAGGTTGCCCTCTTCAAGCAATATATGTTGATCAGCAATCAAAAGTTCACAGAAAACTTCAAAGGAGTAGTCCTTAGTACCTTACCATCTTCCTTGTGTGCTTGCCAGTTGGTGTGGAAGGTCGACGTGAACACGTCAAATGGTGTTCTCAAATTCATTAGGACCAGCTCAATAAGTTGTCCGTCCTTATTCTTGTAGTTTTCTCCACATTCACCAAGTTTTAACTAGAGTTCCTTGACAACCGCCAAATAGTCCTCCATTCTCTCAAAGGAACCAACATAGATCCATCTTAACCCTGGATCTATCAAGCGCCGAGAGGGATCAAATCTCTCGAGGTGAAAACCTTTTTTTAGAATGCAAAACTTGAGGAAAGGTTAAAGGTTTGCACTTCAAGAGATTTGATCCCTCTCGGCGCTTGATAGATCCAGGGTTAAGATGGATCTATGTTGGTTTAATATATTAAAATATTTTATAATATATATATATATATATATATATATTATTTTTTATTTTCTATTTTCTATTTTCTATTTTTATTTTAATGTTCTATTATTATTTTAATGTGTTATGTTACATGAACATCTCTTCCATACTGGGTTGTAAAGCCCCTTTCGACGCAATTATTATTATTTTAATGTGTTACGTTACATGAACATCTCCCCCATATTGGGTTGAAGTGTGTGTGTGTATATATATATATATATATATATAATTGTGCCCACATAAAAAAAAATTAATTTATTATTATTTTAATGTTTTTTTATTATTTTATTTATTATTATTTTAATGCGTTATGTTACATGGACATCTCTCCCATACTAGGTTGTAGAGCGCCTTTCGACGCAATGAGGATCGAGAGAGATCAACTCTTTCTCCAACTACATGATGTGGCTCTCATCAACTCGGTCGAACAAAGTTTTCAGCTTCTTCCAAACCAAATGAAGGCAGTTGATTCCACTGAGGTGAAATCGGATTTCACGCAAGATCTAGGTCGTGATGACCCCTACAGCCTCATCCTTCTTGCCATCAACGGCAAACTTCGCATAAATTGCAACCTTGGTATATTGCCACAGTCCCTTTCTCTTCAGTAGGGTTTCCATATCTGCAGCCCATACTGCGTAATTTGATCTGTTTAGAACAATAGGATCAATCTTCGAAGCCATCTTCGATATCCAGACAAACCGGTCTGTTTCAATAAGTTTCAATCGACAAACCACCGGCCCAGAGTCAATCATGCAACGGATCCGACTCGGCAAGGTTTGTAGATAACAAATCGATGTTTAAACCATTCGCTCTAATATCATGTTGGGGAATAAGGTGGAACACAACATGAAACAAAGAACACAACATTGCAAATAATTAAAGAAGGGGAAAATTTTGAAGAACAAAGGTGGCGTCTAAAGACACCGTTACAGCACTTAACACAGCGTACTGTGATCGGAACATCACAGTGCATATTGCACATCTTGATCTGCATGATCTATTGTGCAATCTCAATTCACATTCATCGTGTTGATAATGACCCAAAGGGTTCTCTTTTATAATCTCAAGATCTAACCAATTCCCATAGAATCAAGAGGATCTCGTCCACATACAATCGTCAACAGTTAGAGTTGACTCCACAAAATCCGCTCTATCAAGTCGGCTCGACAAGACTCGACCCAACCGATTGTCCGTCCAACTCGTAGTCGATTGCAGGGTTGATCAATCCATCACCCGACTATCTTCGAGTGTTGGTCCACTGTCCGACCGACAGGCGCGTCAACTATCCGACCAATTGGTATGGTGTGTTGGTCGATCACCCGAATGACCATATCCAGGTGAGGGTCAACCTCTCAACCGACTGAACCCAGGAGATGTGTGGTGAACCATTAATGCTTGATGTCCCAACACTCTTCTGGGTTGAATTGTCTGCAAATCATGCGCTAGCCATTGCATCCTTGTCATCTCACTCATGTTGGGCACTTTTTCACAAGTACTATGTCCATACTCCAATTCTTTACACTCAAGCCCAATAGCAATGAACATAATTTCATCCGTTGATGTCTCCTTCCTTGGAAATTTCTCACTATCTCCAAAATGTGCTAAGTGGGGTTGTTTGAGAAAACAGAGTGACAAAAAAATGAAGAAACAAGGGTAGCACCAAGAACCCCAATGCAACAATGGTCGTGGTATCTATGGGAAGTATATGCACCCAATTAATCACAGAGATGGCTAGGGGTCAAGTTTGATTGCTCCCCTTCTCTACAAAATGGCTGCCTTGAGTTGCAATCTTCTCAGTACAAAACATCATGGTGATGTCCAATCTGTGAAGAAACATTTGTGTTTGATGTTGTGCCCTCTTAAAAAACTATTTCCCTTGTATTGTTCTAAAATATTAAAGTATCACTTTTTAAAAGTTAAAAAGAAAATTTTAAAATTCCATCACCTTAAATGCGCCTTGAAAATATATAAATATCCACGATCATCTTTGTGACATTCTTAAGCAATCCGAGTAAGTACTTTTAGGATGGCTACTGTTGATATCATTTATGCAGGAGGTAACAACACAGGTATGCCAACTATGCACAGACAAATATTGTCAATCCAATCAATGCATTCTGAAAAGCATACGAAGTCGGATACTAAACCAAGCAAAATATGAAGGAGATAATTGATAATAAGACAGCAGAGGTATCCCAACTATACACAGATGAATCTTGTCAATCCAATCAATGCATCCTAAAAAGCATGTATAGCTTATGAGTTGAATACTAAACCAAGCAAAATATGAACAATGCATGACACTTTTTTGGGCATTTAATTAAAAGAACAATACAAAATTTCAAGCATGCTGTTATAATCCTATTCAAATCGTTGGCATCGTCCATATAATCCTATTCTTTATACTAAACAATTACCCCTTAACATCCACCCCTCTAAAAATCTCCACTTGCAGTCCGGCCATTGGATTAAATTTCTGTTTACATGTATTTTCCAATTATATTTAATTGGGGAAAAAATTCAAATATTTTAGGTTAATTAAGTCCAACTAGATCCATGTCGGCAATTGGTGCAAACTGATAAATACTTTAAGCATTAAACATGGCCATTTTCTCAAACTTCACTGATGTATTAGTGATACCACATCATCAGATATGCATGCGCTCACAAGAAAATTGATTCAATGACAAATCTGATCTTCAAATCCAAATCATGGCATACAGAGAATCACTATAATTATTCTGACAAGATCCTAATTGTACTAAAGGTATTAAATTATGAGAGAAGATGCCTTGGCAACATTGTATTACATGTATTGTGGCAGTAATGCCTAGGACAATCTGAATGGATTGTGGTGCCAACCTAAAAATGAACAGGTTAGACTGTATCGTATAATAGGAGATCTAAACCAATGGATAACAGAACAAAATGTGATGACCACACAAGAAATCTCATGAAGGGCGACAAATGAACCTTCCCCCGCCATGATGCTGCAGGGAAGGACAGCACATCTAAAGCATTAATGTAGTGAAAGATGCAAAACAACCCTAGCTGTGTAGAAGGGGAGGAATCAACCACCTCTGGACACGAAACTTCGTAATTTTTTCTAAAAGACGCAGACAAACTATGATGAGGAGGGAATGTGAAATTAGCGACGTCGCGAACAATTGAGGAGACATTGCAGCGTAGATTTCGTAAGGGCAGACAGAGGAAGGTATCAGAAAGAACAGAAATGGAAGAAAGAAGGGGCAAGGTAAAGCAAGAAATGGAGAGGCAAAACAGACAGCTGTAAGGAGAGGGCGACTGCGCTTGAAATAAGAGCAGGTAGATGAGAAGATGAGGGAAGAATCTCAAGCACAACATCCTCCAGCAGCCAGGAAACAAAAAGAACAGTGAACAATGGAAGGGGCAGAGTAGGAAAAACGAGAATCCTCAAGAAACAAAAGAAGAAGAGAAGTTGGTTTTTTTCTGGAGGATCCAAGCCATACCCATAGAAGAAAATCAGTTTACAAAGTGGCCATCAAAATGAACCAGCATGTCAAGGGCATGCTGGCCAGGATAGCAGAGGACTTCTTGAATCATTTTGTGGATGGTGAACACAAGTTTGCAGAATACATTCTAGATCATATAAAGGAAGACTTGGGTGAAGGAAAATGCACTGTCGGCAACAAGGAAGTGCTAGATAGGATTGAGAAGATGGAAATAAGTGGAAATATTTACTATACACAGGAATTCCTGTTTCAACAACTTGGCATAAAGCAGAAAATCTAAACCAGTGAAAGAAGTGGTTAGAAGAAATCTAACAGCAACAATGAGGGAGAGAAGACGACACTACTGGTTTGAGTTTTGTGTATCAGGTTTAGACTTTCACTTTGTTTATAGTTAAGATCGTGACTCTGCTTGGTAACACTGGTCTTAATGATAATAATGAATAAGGTCTATATCAGTATCAGTTTTATAATTGAATAAGACTTTGTCATAAATAACCAGAGACCCATCTAGATCTAGCAAAAACATGTCAAATGGAGGGGAGCCAATTGGACCCCTCTATTTTGTACCACTTGTAAATCATGTTTGATACAAATTATAACTTACCTAAAAATACACCATGTTGCATGTGATATGAGTTGAAACCATGTGATACAAATTATTAACTTTGGGACAATGATGCTCCCAATTAGCATATAAATATAAACATTATTTTTATCTGTGCTGCTGATTTCATAACTTTTGATGGAAAAAAAACAATTGCCAGTTAATTTCAAAATAATATTATCCACTTTGAAGAGGTCAATCAAATTTAGTCAAAAATATCTACATTGGATAGCATGCCATATACTATATGTTACCAAGATTTGGATACAGATCCGTCAGATTTTTGAAAAGCCAGGATCCGGAAACGGCAGGTACAAACTATCTATCTATCTATATATATATATATATAGAGAGAGAGAGAGAGAGAGGCTATAATACACATGGCCACTGGCCTAACCTCTGTTGATACAATCTGAAGATCCCTAAATGTAGCTACAACATTATGTGTAGACAAAACCTGGCCACCTGAAATAACCCACTGGTGGTATGTAAGGGGGCAGAATTCCAATCCTGCCAGATGCCTCTAACTCTTGGGCCATTAACCTAATCCCTTACTCTCGAGGAAAACGAGCTCTTAGCCAATTAAAATTTTTATAATTTGTAAAAATTAACTCAAATAAAAAAAAATTAAATATAAAATTTTAAATATATGACATATTATCATATATACATATTTTAAATATATAATACTTATGTATTAATAATTTGAAATAACATGTCCCCGAGGTCTAGAGCAGTCAGTGAGGGAATGCGTTGTTAAGGCACTTCGTAAGTGAAAGTCACCGGTTCAAAACCCCCTGGGGACAACACCTTAAATCCAGCCATGTTGAGGGCTGGTGCAGTCCAGGCCGGGTGCGATCCCCGGGTGATTTTGACGGCTTAGATGCCCCTGGGTCGTGGCATCTCAGCCACACGCCAGTCTCAGAGGAAGGATAGTATAGCCAACAAAAAAAAATTGAAATATATAATATATATACATTTTAAAAATATAACACTTATGTATTAATATTTTTAAATATATAAAAGGTGTCATATATATACATTTTAAATATATAATACTTATATAAAATAGATTAGTATATCACATTTTGTAAATATCTATAAATTTATAACTTTTAATTTATACTTTAGTATATTAAATATACTATTAGTTTTTTAGCTCGTGAGGTGTCTCAGCTGTGCCTAAGTGTCCTAGGCCAGCTTATGGACACACTGATGCCCAGATCATCCTTATTATCTCAGCCTAAGTCTAACTTAGGCTTGCAGCAATTTTTTTGCTTTTGAGTGGGGCCCATGTAGAGAGGGGGCGCTCTAGTTAGTGGTTGGTGGGTCCCTAGCAAGTGGGGCGCACCTCATGAGCCTTGTGAGTGGGCTGTGGGGTCTAGCCAAGGGGGGCACACCATCTAGAAGCCTTGGAGGCTGAATTGTCACACAACTCAAAGCAAGGAAGGTGACTGCCAGGGAGATAAAAGGAGGCTGAAGGTGAGAGGACACACACATTGCTCATTTGTGTGTTTGCAAGTGAGATGAAGGAGAGAGCTTGAGGCTGAGGAAAGAGGGCGATTGGCTGAGTAATTTGAACAGCCAGCTGAGGGGTGATTTCAAGGCTACTTGGGCAGCTTGCAAAGGTTGATCATTTGCAGCAGGGGAGGCCATTCAAGCTGGAGCATACTGGGCCATAACAGGCCGTGTATTTCAGCAAGCAAAGGGCCATTTCTGGGCAGGCCATACAACAGCCTACAGAGGCCGAAATTCTCAGGCCAAACTGCAGTCAACAGAGGGAGAAATTCAGAGGCCGTACAACAGAGATTGTTGGGCCGTATTGCTGAGAAAAGAGTCCAAGTTCAGTAGGCCATACGGCTAGGTTTAGCTGGGCCATACAACTGATAGAAAGGGCTGCACTTTTTTGTAAGAATTACTGAATATTTCTGTTGCTGTAATCTTTCCTCTGAAGCCTCAATAAAAGCCCTCCTTTGCTGGCTTTCCCCACACTGGGGTTTCCAGGGTACATCTGATGTCTTGTATAATTTCGTGCCTGTTTTCTGTATGTTTCTGCTGTGATTTCTGATGTTATAACTCAGCTGTAGGTAAACTGCAAATTCTGAAATTTATAACAGCATGTATAAATTTTTGTTTTAAGTGAATTATTGGCATTTAATCTCAGTGTCTGAGTTATCAAATTTCAACATGGTATCAGAGCATAGCCTCTGAGTACAGGACAGCCAATGTACTTGCTATGCAGACCAGAAAGGATAAATCAGCAAGTGGGACGTGGGACCAGTAGGTGTGTGGAAAACAGGGCAGCAAACTCAAATGGATAGTGCAGGCTTAAGGTTTGAGAACAGGCTGGATGGAGCCTCAAATTTTTGTCCTTGGATGGAGCGTACCAGCATGGTGCTGGAGGGGAATGAGCTGCTGGAAATTGCTCAAAGCAAAGTGGCAGCCCCAGCTGATCCAGTACAGCTAGCAGCCCATACCAAGAAGGATGTCAAGGCCAGGAGGATACTTGTGGATGGTGTCAAAGACCACATTATTCCACATTTGTCTGGCAAGAAGACATCGAAGGACATGTGGGAGGCCTTGGTAAAGCTATACCAGTCTGACAACTAGAGCAGGAAGGTGGTGCTCGGAGAGAAGCTGAGAAGCACAAAAATGGCCAAGGGAAAGTCGGTGGTCACTTACCTCACAAAGTTCACTTAGATCAGAGATGAACTGGCAGTTGTAGGAGAAGCAATGGATGAGACTGAATTGGTGAGGACAGCCTTGAATGGCTTCACCAAGCAGTGGGAAGTTTTTGTCCATGGAGTGGTGGCTCGAGAGAAGGTCCCTGATTGGGAGAGATTGTGGGATGACTTCACCCAGGAGGAGCTGAGACTTGATGCCACTCAGGCTAGCCAGCCAAAGAGTGAGGAGGAGAATGTAACTCTTCATGCAAAGAAGAGCAGTGGAGCAAGAGGCTACGGGGACATGAGCAAAGTGAGATGCTTTGCATGTCACAAGACTGGCCACTATGCCAGCCAGTGTCCCACCAAGAAGAAGAAGGAGTCGGAGGTAGCAGCCACAGCATCTGATGAGATGGATGCGTTTGCAGAAAAATTCGATGACAAATTTTCTTTGGTGGCCACTCTTTCTAGCAACAACAGATTGGCTGAATTGGAGGACAGTGGGGCACGGTTCGTGGACAGTGGATCATCTGACCAGAGGTCGATGTTCCTTAGTGTTTCGGAAACGGACTCATACATGCATGTGCAAAGTAGGGTGCACACTATGCATGCAGTAAAGAGTGTTGGATGTGTCAGATTCTATATAGAGTCAGGAGTGTCTCCAAAAGATGGATGGGATGATGTATTTACCAGAGCTAAGGGTTAACTTGATCTATGTATCAGCTCTGGCAAATATGGGGTATACAATGATGTTTGTGGATGGACAGGTACTCCTATGTGCAGAGGGAGCGGCCTTGGATGCAGCAGTGAGGCTTGGCATCAAGAAAGGTATGATGTACATGTTGTTGGGACAGCCTGTAGGTGGGTCCAGAGGGAGCTTGGACCAAAGATCAGTGTCAGGGACTGTCAGCTTGTATGACATGACACTGATGGATGAGTAGAACAGCATATCAGATCAGAGTGACCCAAAAGTAGCAGGTGGATCTTACGATTCAGAGGGAGCAGCTAAGGCAGCAACAGCAGATTTGGATTGGATCAGAGATCAATCCTGATGGAAACACCTCCCTCGCTAAGAGGGAGTGTTAGTTTTTTAGCTCATGAGTGTCTCAGTTGTGTTAAAAGTTACAGCATCGTGAAACATTCTCCAAGACTGTCTTTCGCACGGCAGAACTTGAGACTTGGAGAAAAGGATCCTGTGATTCAGGACAAGAGTCAAATAGTCTTGTAAGCTTTAATTGAGCCAAAGCGAAGACAAGACAAGTACGTTGTAAGTCGGTCTTAATTGAGCCAAGACTGATGTTGCCTAAATGGAAAAAGTGATGTGAAGTTCTCCTAGGTCACTCGAGATGGATAAAGCTACGAGACCTTGTCTAGGGTCTGGCCAACTCTAGATAAACAACTGTAGCATGTGACCAAATTGTGTTGGAAAACTGAAGAATCACATCCCAAGACAAATGATCTTTACTTATACTTGAGTTGCAAATATGTAATGAGCTAGTGCATTGGCACGTGTGACCATGATTATCATGAGGGAACTTGTGTTTGCTTAAGTATGAACAAACTCCTAAGTGTAACATGACTTAACAAGTCATACACAAATTGTGAATGATCTAAAAGTGAAGATTTCGAAGTTTAGGCAACTAAGTGTGAATGGGTTTAACTTAAGTAATTATTAGTTAAGATAACTTGAGTGATTTTCAAGTTAAGTAATTATATTATTAACTGGAGTAATTATTAAGTTAAATAAATTAAGTTCAATAATCAAGTTGAGATAACTTGAAGTGATTATTAACTTAAGTATATAATAAGTTAAATAATAAAATAATTATTAAAGATAAGTAATTAACGACTTGAGTGATTCTCAAGTTAAGTAATCAATTAAGTTAACTAATTATTAAGTTAAATAATTGTTAACTTAAGGAAACAAATCGACTTCTGAAAAGAAGTCAACCTCAACTCTAAAAAGAAGTAAAAGAGAACTATCCTAACTATAAGCGAATCTCTTGTAGAAGATCAAGTCATTGGTAATAAAAGAAACCTCAGCATGTAGCAAATGCTTATTCTTTTTTTGTCACAGAGAGGAAGAGATCAAGGTTTTTGTAACATGGCTTTAGTGTTCCAAAAGAGAAGGTGATCTTCTGCAGAACAGCAGCACATGCAAGCTGCCATTGTAAGGTCTAGAGGTCACATATACTCAAGAGTTCACTTGGGATCTGTCACAGTTTCAGTGAGTTCATAAGCAAACCCTCATGATATGTGTAAGAGCCTAACAGCCTACTGTATATACTCCTAGCTCAGCTATTCGCTAATAAGAAAAGATCATTTGTTGTTGGGGTTTTTCCAATTGGTTTTCCCAGGGTAAAACTCTGTGTACTTGTGAATACAAAGTTTATTATTGTGCTTCTGCTATGGTGAATTTGAGCTTCAGTTTTAAAGTCTGAATTTAAGTACAGTGCTAAATTTTAAAAATCAATCAGATCTGAATATCACCATAAAATTAACATGGTATCACAGCTCAGGGCGTGAAGTCACTCAATTTTGAAGCAACTTGAGCTCATGCAGGGTCCTCAAAGCACGGTTCAGTTTAGCCAACAGAGATGACTTCCATCTCAGTGAATCATGAAGACTGGCTTGAAGGAGCATCCAATTTTAATGTTTGGAAAGCTAGAATTATGAATATTCTAGAAGAGCATAATTTGAATGCCTTTGTATCTGGTGTAGTAGAGGAGCCTACTACAATTGCAGGCAGGACAAATTTCAAGAAGAACCAAGCAAAGGCGAAAAGAATTATATTTGATTCAGTAAAGGACAGTATTATGCCTGTGATAGCATCTCTAAAAACTGCTAAGGAGTGCTTTGACACTCGCAAATTTAAATGAGACGAAGGCACCTAATCAGAAGAGGATTCTCAAGAAGCTGATTTGCACCCTAAAAATGGAGAAGGATGATACAGTGGCATCATTCTTCACCAAGATCTCACAGGTCAGAGATCAGTTACGCATAATTGGTGTAGAAGTGGATGATGATGATTTGGTGCAAACTGCAGTTGATGGTCTTCCACTCCTGGGAGGCTTTTATGGCCGAAATAACTGCAAGAGAAATTCAGCCTGACTTTCAAAGGTTGTGGTATGATTGTCTTCAAGAAGAAGGTAGGATTCAGAGTAGGATTGGCTCTTCTAAAGAAGATCATATTGCTTTCACAGCCAAAAAAAAGAAAGGAAAAAGGTTCTCCTCTCGAAAGAAATTCCCTGTTCATAAGGAGAAAGACAAAGTTGGTTTCAGAGGTAAGGATTTTGACATTTCAAAGGTGAGATGTTTTAACTGTCAAAAGAAAGGTCACTTTCATAAGGATTGTCCTCAACCGAGGAAAGGTTATAAAGGAAAGGTTCACGTTGTTGCTGCTGAAGAAGAAGAAGGGACTTCTAGAAGGAAGTCTGGAAGGGTTAGAAATAACCAAGAAAACAGGAAGGAATACTACCTTGTCTCAGCTTTGACAAGCTCCTTGAAGAATAATGCAAAGTCCTGGCTAGTGGACAGTGGTGCCTCCAGGCACATAACAGGGAGAAAAGAATTGATAGATGACCTTAAAGAAGTAAAATTTACTTCACAAGTGGAGCTGGGAGACGATGCCAGCTATGAAATAAAAGGGATCGGCTCAGTAACATTCCATTTGAAATCTAGAATTATTTTGCATATTAATGATGTTTTATATGTTCCAGGGCTAACAAAGAATCTGAGCTCAGTTGGAGTTCCGGAAGATAAAGGTCACAAAGTGCTCTTTATGGAGAAAAAGGCCCACCTGTGGCTCAAAGATACAGAGCTCAATTCAGCCATTGTCATTGGACTCAAAGAGGGAGGACTTTACAAAGTTCCAGAGCTCGCTCAAGCACTTGTCCATAGCACAGTTAATTCATGCGAGTTGTGGCATAGAAGATTCGGGCATCTTCACTTCCAGGCTCTTCCAGGCCTTCAGAAAATGGTTAGTGGTATGCCTTCTTTCCAGCTTGAGCATGATGATGTTTGTAGAGGTTGTGTATTAGGCAAAAATATAAAGAAGTCTTTTAATCCTAGTCATAAAAGAACAAAAGAAGTCTTAGATTTGATACACTCAGATGTTTGTGGACCTATGTCGGCGCCTTCTTTAAATGGCTATGTATACTATGTAATATTTATAGATGACTTATCAAGAAAGTCTTGGATATATTTCATGAAAGCAAAGAATGGAGCATTTAACAAGTTTCGGGAATTTAAGGCATTGATAGAGAATCAAACTGGAAAGCAGATAAAAGTTCTAAGGTCAGATAATGGTGGCGAATTCGAATCACACCAATTTGAAAATTTCTGCAAGGAAGCAGGAATCAAGAGACAGCTAACAGTTCCCTATAATCCTCAACAGAATGGAGTAGCTGAAAGGAAGAATAGAACCATCTGTGAAGTTGTTAAATCAATGATGCATGATCAGGATCTCCCTACTTCGTTCTGGGCAGAGGCTACAAGAACTGTTGTTTATATCCAAAATAGAAGCCCTCATTCTATTCTGGGAGAAAAGACTCCAGAGGAAGTCTTTACAGGAGAGAAACCTGATGTGGGACATTTGAGAATATTTGGGTGTCCAGTCTTTATCCATGTCCCAAAAGAGAAAAGGACAAAATGGAACCCTCTGGCAAGAAAGGGATCTTTGTGGTGTACAGCGAAACATCAAAAGCCTACAGAATCTACGTTCCTGGTCAAAGGAACATTGAGGTAAGCAGGGATGTTACATTCCATGAACAAGCTGCATTCAAGTGTTCTAAAGAACTTACGCTTGACACAGAAATGGAGGAGCCTGAAGCATCTCAGGTACAGGTTCCAGATTCAGGTCCCTCTGGTTCAGATATACAGAGAGAGAATTCGGTTGAGCCATTTGAACAAATAGAGCCAGAGGAACAGATAGAAAGACCCCTAGAAGCACCTCATGTTAAGAGGAAGCCTGTTTGGTGTAGAGAAATTCTGCATGAAGCAAAAAGACATGGTGCACCATCAGGCACTTTCAGGAAGAGTAAAATATTTAGGTTATGTGGCACATATGGAACAGATCAGTAATTTTGAACCCACCAACTTTGAGGATGCTACCAAGCAGCAAGTTGGGAGAGAGATGCTATGATCGAAGAATTCCAATCCATCACAAAGAATGATGTGTGGGAAGTGGTTCCGAGGCCAGAAGGTAAATCAGTGGACACCTCTAAATGGATATATAAGATTAAGCATGCAGCTGATGGAAGTGTTGAAAAGTTCAAAGCGAGATTTGTGGCCCACGGGTTCTCGCAAAAAGAAGGAATTGATTATGAGGAAACTTTCGCTCTAGTAGCAAGATACACTTCCATCAGAGTGATTATATCCCTTGCTTCAGTTATGGGTTGGAAACTCCACCAGATGGATGTTAAAACAGCTTTCCTCAATGGCCAGGTTGAGGAAGAAGAATATATAGAACAGCCAGAAGGATTTGTGATTCACGAAAAGGAATCGCATGTGTGCAAATTGAGAAAAGCACTTTATGGGCTCAAACATGAACCAAGGGCTTGGTACGCAAGAATTGATGGTTATCTCCAAAGTTTGGGATTCTCAAAGAGCGCAGGAGATTCCAACCTGTATTTCAAGGTTGAAGAGAATCATCCATTGATTATAGTATTGTACATTGATGACTTGTTCCTTAAAGGAGAGGAACATTTGATAGCTCGGTGCAAGAGGAAGCTTGCTTCCAAATTTGAGATGAAAGACCTTGGACTCATGCATTATTTCCTTGGTCTGGAAGTGTGGCAGAAGCCAGATGGGATCTTCCTGTCTCAAGGGAAATATACAGTGGATGTACTTAAAAGGTTTGGCATTTTAGACTGTAAATCCATGGACACTCCCATGGTGTCTAACTTGAAGAAGCTGCATGAGTCGAATAGTGGTTCAGACTCAGTGGATCCCACTATGTATAGGTAGTTGATTAGCTCATTGATGTACCTAATCCATACAAGGCTAGATATATGTTTTGCGGTAAGTGCCTTGAGTCAATTCATGTCCGATCTGAGACACAGACATTGGGTAGCTGCCAAACATGTACTCAAGTATTTGAGAGGATCCATTATTGTTGAAATTAATGCAGCTGCAAGAGCCATTCTCTGGAGGATGAAAAAGACCCTAGTTGTAGACTAGGGCCCACAACACACTCCTGGGGTTTCTTGGTATGAGACCAAGCAGTGAGAGCCATGGCAAAAGACCCTTGTGAGGGCCCCCGGTAGATGACTGGGGTTCTTGGTCTAGAACCAAGCAGAAAGACCCATGTGAGGGACCTTATTAGATGACTGGGGTTCTTGGTCTAGAACCAAGCAGAAAGACCC
>ML796409.1:330136-343529 GCA_009831015.1 Picea engelmannii
TCATCTAAGCATACTTACAGAGGCATACATCTACACATGTGACAGGTACACCTCTCATTGATTCTGGAGGTACGCTATAGTTTATTTTGTACTCAAAAATATTGTTTGTTTCAGATTTGTTTATCTTCTATGCTGATCTAGTGGATAGAAAAAATTTAAAAGTACATTGTTTTTCTATTTTCCCTATTTCTAACAATTGCATTTGGACTCTGGTATACTTCCAGTGGAGGCGTACTACTTCATGGCTTTGTTGATTCAAATTGGACTGGAAGATTCAGATTCAGATTGTTTCAAGAAAAATTAGAAACAACAGTTATCCACTGTGATAACCAGAGTTGTTTGATGCTCAAAGAGAACCCTGTCTTCCATGACAAGTCTAAACACATTGAGATGAAATATCATTTCATCAAAGACATGGTCCAAGAGGTGCCATCAAATTGCAGTACATTCGTACTGAAGAGCAAATAGCAGACACCTTGACTAAGCCTCTGTCCTTTGGAAAATTTGTGCACTTCCAAGACAAGCTTGGTGTTGTTGAAATGTCTCCCTCGCTGAGAGGGAGTGTTAAAAGTTACAGCATCAAGAAACATTCTCCAAGACTGCCTTTCACAAGGCAGAACTTGAGACTCGGAGAAAAGGGTCCCGTGATTCAAGACAAGAGTCAAATAGTCTTGTAAGCTTTAATTGAACCAAAGCGAAGACAAGACAAGTACGATGTAAGTCGGTCTTAATTGAGCCAAGACTGATGTTGCCTAAATGGCAAAAGTGATGTGAAGTTCTCCTAGGTCACTCGAGATGGATAAAGCTACGAGACATTGTCTAGGGTCTGGCCAACTCTAGATAAGCGACTGTAGCATGTGACCAAATTGTGTTGGAGAACTGAAGAATCACACCCCGAGACAAATGATCTTTTAAGTATACTTGAGTTGCAAATATGTAATGAACTAGTGCATTGGCTCGTGTGACCATGATTATCATGAGGAAACTTGTGTTTGCTTAAGTATGAACAAACTCCTAAGTGTAACATGACTTAACAAGTCATACGCAAATTGTGAATGATCTAAAAGTGAAGATTTTGAAGTATAAGCAACTAAGTGTGAATGGGTTTAACTAGTAATTATGAGTTAAGATAACTTGAGTGATTATCAAGTTAAGTAATTATATTATTAACTTGAGTAATTATTTTTTATTTTTTTTGTTAATTTGTGCGGGACCTGTTGGCTAAGCGATTAACCTGTGGCTTGAGAAACCGCGACTCAGGGGCATCTAAGCCGTCAAAATCACCCGGGGATCGCACCCGGCCTGAGCCACACCAACCCTTAACATGGTTGGATTTTTTGTCGCCGCAGGTTTCGAACCGGTGACTTTAACATCATGGAGTGGCTTAACAACACACTCCGTCACCGACTGTCCTACACCTCGGGGACTTAACTTGAGTAATTATTAAGTTAAATAAATTAAGTTAAATAATCAAGTTGAGATAACTTGAAGTGATTATTAACTTAAGTAATTAATAAGTTAAATAATAAAATAATTATTAAAGATAAGTAATTAATGACTTGAGTGATTCTCAAGTTAAGTAATCAATTAAGTTAACTAATTATTAAGTTAAATAATTGTTAACTTAAGGAAACAAATCAACTTCTGAAAGAAGTCAACCTCAACTCTAAAAGAAATAAAAGAGAACTATCCTAACTATAGCAAATCTYGTGTAGAAGATCAAGTCGTTGGTAATAAAAGAAACCTCAGCRTGTAGCAAATGCTTATTCTTTTTTTGTCACATAGAGGAAGAGATCAAGGTTTTTGTAACAGGGCTTTAGTGTTCCAAAAGAGAAGGTGATCTTCTGCAAAAGAGCAGCACATGCAAGCTGCCATTCTAACGTCTAGAGGTCACATATACTCAAGAGATCACTTGGGATCTGTCACGGTTTCGGTGAGTTCATAAGCAAACCCTCATGGTATGTGTAAGAGCCTAACAGCCTATTGTATCTGCTCCTAGCTCAGCTATTCGCTAATAAGAAAAGATCATTTGTTGATGGGGTTTTTCCAATTGGTTTTCCCCAAGGTAAATCTTTGTGTACTTGTGGATGCAAAGTTTATTATTGTGCTTCTATAATGGTGAATTTGAGCTTCAGTTTTAAAGTTTGAATTTAAGTACAGTGCTAAATTTTAAAAATCAATCAGATCTGAATATCACAATATAATTAACAAGTTGTGCCTAAGTGTCCTAGGCCAGCTGATGGACACACTAAGGCCCAGATCAGCATTGTTATCTCAGCCTAAGTCTAACTTAGGCTTGCAGCAAAATTTTTGCTTTTGAGTGGATTGTGGGGCCCATGGAGAGAGGGGGTGCTCTAGTTAGTGGTTGGTGGGTCCCTAGCAAGTGGGGCACACCTCATGAGCCTTGTGAGTGGGCTGTGGGGTCCAACCAAAGGGGGCCCACCATCTAGAAGCCTTGGAGGCTGAATTAGCACACAATTCAAAGCAAGGAAAGTGACTGCTAGGGAGATAAAAGGAAGCTGAGGGTGAGAGGACACACACATTGCTCATTTGTGTGTTTGCAAGTGAGCTGAAGGAGAGAGCTTGAGGCTGAGGAAAGAGGGCCACTGGCTGAGTAATTTGAACAGCCAACTGAGGGGTGATTTCAGGGCTTACTTGGGCAGCTTGCAGAGGCTGATCTTTTGCAGCAGAGGAGGCCATTCAAGCTGGAGCATACTAGGCCATAACATGCCATATATTTCAGCAAGCAAAGGGCCATTTCTGAGCAGGCCGTACAGCAGCCTACAGAGGCCAAAATTCTCAGACCAAACTGCAGTCAACAGAGGGAGAAATTCAGAGGCCGTGCAGCAGAGATTGCTGGGCCGTACTGCTGAGAAAAAAGTCCAAGTTCAGCAGGCCGTACAGCTGATAGAAAGGGCTGAACTTTTCTGTAAGAATTACTGAATATTTTTATTGCTGTAATCTTTCCTCTGAAGCCTCAATAAAAGCCCTACTTTGCTGTTTTTCCCCACACAGGGGTTTCCAGGGTACATTTGTTGTCTTGTATAATTTTGTGCTTGTTTTCTGTATGTTTCCATTGTGATTTATGATGTTATAACTCAGCTGTAGGTAAACTACATAATTCTGAAATTTATAACAGCATGTATAAATTTATGTTTTAAGTGAATTATTGGCATTTAATCTCAGTGTCTGATTTATCAGTTTTCAACATATACATCATAGTATAAATATAAAATTTAACCTATTTTTTCCAAGGAAACCCTTGCGGAAAACCCTCCGAGTACTTCCCCATGATTCATGGATGTTAAACGGGGGTAAACCGTCGGCCCTGTTTGCAAGGCCTAACCTGATGGGGACATCGAGTGAGGCCCAACAATCTCTACAATATATCTGGCCAAGGACTTGACCCCAAAACCTCTTGCTTTATAACCACAGCACTCATCCACTCGAGCTAACCCACCGGGCTAAATACAAAATCTAACTTAAAAAGTATGAGATTATAATATATAAATTATAATTAATATATATATACACATTTTAATAACCATATGCTATGCTCACTTGGCGCAACCCTCTTCCACATTCATCGTAACTCATCAATCCTCCACATTGCGACCCTCTTGTCCTTCGCATCTTTGAAATTAACACATCAGTCCTCAATTCAATACTTTGAGAGGACTAGATTTGAATTTCGAGGTTCAGATTATGCAAACCCGTGAGTCGTGACTTACAATATGAAATGGATTTACTGTACTAGAAGGCACACTTACAGTTTAGAAAACCCACAGGCCGCGACTTCCTTGGATTTGAAACCCGTGAGGCACAGCACTGGAAGGCACACTTATAGTTTAGCAAACCCACGGGCCGCGACCTCCTTGGATTTGAAACACATGATGCCCAGTACTGGAAGGCACACTTACAATTTAGCAAACCCCTGGACCACGACTTCCTTGGATTTGAAACATTTATGAAACAGATCCTTGGTGGATCCAGGCGCAGATCCAAATCCGGATCCAATCCGGGGGTCCACGAATCTGTCCCCTGTGGTCGACGGATCTGGTAACATAGCATATACTTCTTAAGAGACAAAACTAGGTCCCAAATGACTACTCTGGTAGATGTACTGAACTTAACTTTCAAGCCTACACAATACTGCTTGACATGATTTTTATGCTCCAATTGGATAACTTTGTCATTGAAAGAACCAAAGATCAATTATGACTTTCTATGCTCAAAAAGCATTCATAAAAGCATAAAACTCAAGCTCAAACCTTGTAACAGTTCCTTTTTACCTTGTGTTAACTCAACAGAGATGGTAACAAGCTCTGCAATGAGTTCGAATCAATCAAAGAGAAGCTACAATAAGCTCAATAAATTTACAAGCTATTTGGAAGTCAGAATGAGCCCTCGGAATAACAGATCCATACCATATACAACACAAAATAGGAAAAGTAATTATCTTGGGGTGTCCACAAAGATATAAAATAGTTCCATTTGGTCAAAAAAGGTTCAATTCCAAGGATAGTCTACTGACGATACAATAGCCTCACCAGTATTGACTACAAAATAATTTCTAAAAGACTGGAAATTGAGTTGAAACAAACTGCCTGGACCTGATATTCTTTACTCCTTATGCAGTTTATGTGGTCTACCAAATATAAAATTTTATGCTCCAATTCTCAACAGCCCAATTTAACTTTCCTGCATGAGCTCCAATTATTTAACTATGGTGATGAAATACTAAAGAAGGGTATAAATGTAAACTTATAGATTTTACAGTTTACGCCTGTAGTTCTGTCATAGTTAGAAATCATTATTTTCAACCATATCCAATGATCCCTTTATAGTCCAAAAACGATCTGATTATATCATATCATTTCCATTGAACACTTGGTACTTACTGTAGTCAGGTCAAATAATTCTTACTTGCATCTAAACAACTAAAAGTTAACATTGCAGCAGTAAAACACTAAAGCAGGCACTCAAGTGAAGTCTGGATGTTCAAAGAGGAAATCAAAATATGATATTTAAGTAGGACTGTAGGAGATATAATCAGCATCCCAGGCTAGAGGGTAGTTTCACAATCATAATTAAAGGTTAAGTTTTACAAGACCATTTCTTATACATAACATAAATTATAGTTTCAGAACGCTCAACCTGAGGTAAGTTTGCTGACATCATTAATCAGTCAAATCCTTGTATATAAGAAAGTTCTTTGAGAATTTTGTTGCCCAAAACCATTAGCTACGTCTCCTAACCACAATCTGAATAATATATCATTTAGTTTAGAACGAATCGCAGAACAACATTAAGAAAATAAAAGTTATTTTAAATATTTGTTTACCTAAGAGAATTAGGTAATGTCATTCCCCCATTCAATCTGAGTATCGTCTCCTTCAGCCAAGATGGAAACGAAAGAGCACCATTAGGTGATAGCATCAAATTTCTATATCCGAACTTGTATCCATATCTACAGTCAGGCCTTGTGCTCTTTATGCAACCAGACTAGTACCACAGGTTGGAGCTGTGACACATTTCTTGCTTTCAATCTAGGAGATGCCTTTGCACTCCCACATTGTACCTTATCTCTGATGTACTCTTCTAGTCAAAACTCTTATCGTCATTTGTCAGACATTAATATACTTATTTCATTTTATCTTATATGTAAGATGTGGGATGGCACGAGAGGTCAAAGTCATGACCAATATTGAATGACAACAATAAAGAGTGAGAAAGTGAAGTGGAAAAAAGTTAAAAATATGACCAGTTGTCGGCAATTGCTGGTGATATTATCCTGTCAGTATGTAATTTTATACATCTCATTAAGCAGGGAAAAGCGCATTGATTTTCTGCCCAGCGCAACCCGCACAAGGAAGATATTTTCAAATTGAGAGCATCAAGCTAAGCTCTCAATGGTGATAACAGAACCTGTATGATGGAAGGGTGACATCTGAGGTTAAAACTATGACCACAAGGATATCACTACTGAAAATGGAATATCCTGTGGAAGCAAATGAAACACAAAATTAAGGGTTAAAAGCTAAAGACTAAAACCACAATCAAACATTTGAAAGTGATACATTATAATGCTTCCATTTCAATATAGAATAAGCTCATCATACTCCTTAAGCAAATGTGCGTTGATCTCACTGCCCAGTGCCCATTCAAACCCGTGACAAAAAAGGGTATTTTCAAATTATCTATTCATATTCAAAAATCAAAACAGCTTAAGCATTACCTGGTTTGCACTTAATCTAGGAATGTTCTTGGTTCAAAGAAAGTTACAATAAGCTTTGCAAGGTGATAGACAACCAGGTCCGCACTTTCCAGAGTTACAAGGAGCAAAAACAAAGAAGAGACAGAATCATCAGTTAGTAGAGAGGTAGAGGAAGGCCCAGAGAAAGATAAGGACAATAATTGTCAGATGTCAGTTAGGACCAGGGCCACAAACAAGCAGGCGACAATGTGCAAGGAGGAGGAAATGAGCCCAAGATGGATAAGCTAGAAGAGAAAACCGATGGAAATAATCCGACAGGACCTTGGGACAAAGAATTATGAGAAAGAGAATTCCCCGCTGGAAGATACACACAGACATGCCATTAGGACAATAAAGAGCAGTACACAGCAAAGCACGTGAATCATCTAAGTTTGGGACCGGCTTGTTGTTTTGAACACTTTTTGCAGGCACTTTTTTTTGGACAAGGCGCCCTGGATGCTGCCTTTAGCGAAAGGGGTCAGCTATATATTGAAGGGGTTTTTACCCCTTGTTAGAAAAAACGATTTGTAAAGTAGCAGATATTTATTGTAAGTCAACCTGTTAGGTGCCGTCCTTATCTTAGTAATCAAATTTGACTGTGTCTTAGGATTAGTTAAAGACGTGTATATATAGGCACCTTTTGTATAGAAAAAGAGGTGATTCGCTGGTTGTTGGTTGTATGGCTATTGCTAAAGTTATCAGACCATTGTATTTTCTTGTTCATTTTCGGCATGCTGTCCATGGTACAGCTCGGATGGTTAGTGTGGTCCTGGTTTTTGAACAGGACAACGAGACTGTAATATCAAAAAGTCAATACCGCAAAAGACTCCATGTGATTGAAAAGTGTAGTATATTTGCTGCCGTTATGAATCATTCAAAATCAATTGATTGGTAAAAATTTTGATTTGCATGATCCAGAGGACTCACGCAATGTAAACATTTTGAATAACAGTATAGATAGAAAAAACTTTGTAACGAGGACTTCCTTGCACATGATGCAATGAGTGCTAAGTGGACTATCCAAACTCATTAGTGGATAACGCTCATGGGATATTCGTCATAGATGAATGACTCTGAATAAGCATGGATATTGGTCATAAATGAATGATTCTGAATAAGCATGGGATATTGACCATAGATGAATGACTCTGAATAAGCAGGTAATACGGGAAAATGATATTTCATTTCTTTCCCTGTTAATGTCCCTATCTAACTCAATTAAAGAAAAAGCTTTTGCTGCAGCCCAGCCTTGACAAGCACCTCGAATTAGAAATCAATAGGGCAACACCACAATTCACAGAGCAAAGAGGACAGTAGCGAAAGTTTGAATAGATTTACTCACTGGCTTAGCAACAATGACTCGCAGCGCGCCCGGCCTGTTCATGGTTCCTCCATTGGGCGACCTGTTGACAGCACCTGTGGACGAAGCATAGGCCTTGAATACTAATGCACCGGGCTTCCACTTGGGTTTTGAAGGAGAACAATCCCCAGCTTGCTGAAGATCCACTACATTCTCGCTGCTGGGAACTGTGCTACCGCCCCTGTTCATCGCTCTCTCTCGCACAGAAACAAACAGACGACCCCCACCCTCCTCCCTCTCAGACCAGGGCCACCAAACCCCTTAATGCCATGGATTCAATAAATAAAACCCACATAAAACCCCAAGGGATCTCAGAAAAATATCCATCCACCCTCCTTCAATTACCTACCCCATCACAATTCCATTAAATCCAATCCAATTCCATTGAAATCCTTCAGGACTTTAATCTATCCCAATTCAATAACCCTAATTTGGGACAATAAATCAAAACCTGCAAACCCTAATTCAGGAAACAAAACTCCAAGTGATATAAATAAGCCATCACTGCACCTCCGAAGATAACTGAGGGCCTGTAATTGGAGCTGGGTACCCGGAATTCGACAGGAATGGCAGCTTCCCGATGGTTATTTCGTCGCCACGAGCTCTCGAACTGCTCCCAATTTTCTCTCCGAATGTTTGTCCTCCTCCTCCTTCTTACTGCTCTCCTCTTTTCTCTCTTCTCCTTTTGAGTTCCGTCGGCAAATTCTCAGAGACGACTCCGCCGAGCCTACTTTAACTTGACCGCGGTTGGACTTAACCCGGGCCCCCTCGTCAGGTTAACCTCCATAGACGGTGACTCGTCGCGAAATCGACGGCGGGGCAGAGGTTCTGTTTGTCGACGGATGTCAAGCTGATTCCGCTAACCGGGGTTGGGTTTGGTTAACTAAGATTAAGTTTGGGGTGTGCTTACCCAGTGTCAACTCTCACCTCGCCTTTGGTGTTTCTACCTGAGAAATCCCATACGTTTCAGTGGTCGGGACTCGGGACTCGGCGGCAGACGAAAATGATTTAAAGGAGATTTCCGCTTGATTAAGAGGCCGACTTTGGGGTATATGTCCCTGCCTTTTTTTATTCAATATTAACATCGATAATATTTTAGCTTTGTCCAAACATATGTTATTATTTGATTTAATTTTTTTTCATATTTTTTTAAAAATTTGATAAAAAATAAGAAAATTTGTTGAAATTCCAGTTACCAACTATTGAGATTGTATATTCTATGGGTTTTGAGTGTAGTAAACTGATATATCTCAAAAATGTAATTTTAGTAATGAAATTTTGTAATTTGATAAAACATTATATAGTCAAATTATGGTGATGATTGTTAGAAAAAATCTAAATCGTATAATGTTTAGATGATTTTTAACATTTTTATTATCATTTATTTTGTGGTTTATAATTGTTATTAATGTAAATTTACAAGGTATCTCGTTATAATGGTATGTTTTTATGTTGGGATTTTGTTCCATGTTAATACTTATCTTGAGGGAAAATTTTAGGAGCTAAATTTGGTCCATGGACTAATTTTCCATGTTTTTTCCCAAAAATAATTACCAACTTCCATTTTTTCTATTAATGATTCTTCCAAATTCTATAGAATTAAATTATTTTAGCTTAAAAATAATCCAAATTTTATTAAAAAAAAAACTATATAAAATACTTAGAAATTTGATTATTTTTACAAAAATATCACCAATCATTTTATAGTTTTCATATTAAGGACTAGTAATTTTCGCTTAAGTTTCTATATTTTGAGATGAATTTCCATCCTTAAATTTACCCCTACAAGGTATTGGTTTAGTTGATTAGTGCACTGCATTTAAGGCTTTGCTTTGACTTTCAAAGTTACAAGTTTAAATTCTTCTCAAATCAAAAAAATAAGATTTCCTATAAAGAAAAGGGAATGTGATGTTACAAGCTATTTGATATATCAGTGTGTCCTTAGTTTGAGATTACATTCCACATTAATACTTCTCTTCTCAAGTTAAGATGGAATATATGTCCAAGTTAACCCACAACTGTCAAGCATAGAGAAAGGTCAAATCCCTAAAAATACAAACCTTTATTAGAGTACAAAATTTTAAGTAAAAATTACCACTTCCAAGGACTCTTGAAGCTTTGATAACTATGAGATTAAGATGGATCTATATACGTTCTATTTTCATATTTTATATATACATTTATTTTGTATTAAAATTAACATACTAAAATCACTACTTTTTCTATTGATTTGTTTTGACTATTATGTTTGTCAACTTAGAAAGCTATGTCACCATTACACCATGTTACACATCCCTCCATACTACACTATAAAAAGCACATTTTGACACAATTAATACTCCTCTTTTCGAGTCAAGAAAAAGGATTTTCTATAAAGAAAAGGCAATTTCCGATATTAGCATTGTGCACTATCTCTAAGTAGCGGTTGTTCTATATGTGATGTTATAAACTATCTTGCTACATTAGCATTTTCTTATGTTGAGATTTTGTCCCACATTAACACTCCTGGTCTTGGGCCAAGAGAAGGTATTCCCTACCGAGAAAATGCAGTGTTTGATACCAATATTATGTGATATATTTGACTTATAATTGTTTTTTTATGATATTACAAACCATCTTGCTACAATGGCATATTCTTATGTTCGGATATTGTTCCAACATTAATAGTGTTAATCTCTCGTCAAAAAAATGATTTTCATGTAAATAAAAGGCAAATTTTTAAGTCATGATTGTTAGATTTTCCACATCAAACTCTTTTTACAAGGATGCGCCCACTATATGATTTTTGGGTGGTGTATGGAGTATCGTATTTATTAAAAGTTTTTTGAATTCGAAAATCAATTTGAGACACAAGTCCCCTAATTAATGTGATGGTATCCTCTCTCACTTTAATATTAACATAATTTAGAAGTACATGTTTGTTTTGTGGGTCCTTAATGGTAACCTATCATAATCTATTTAACATTCCTATAATGGGAACCTCTCAAAATTTGTATCCTTTCCTATTTTTGGAGTTGAACATAGTAGTTATATTTGCAAGGAAAGTGAGGAGATGAAAGTCTTAATGTGGGGTGAAATTTATCATAGGAGCATGTCACTATAGTGATAGCTTGTAATTACAGATATCACATAAATAAAGCATTACCCACACCAAAAGCTTGTTTTGAGGTACAAGTCTCTAAGAAGATGTGATATCATCTTCCCTTGCTCTGAGATTAAAATTCTTGGTGATTCTGGTGTCATGCCTTGTACATTATATTTAACTTGTGGATGTCATCTTGCTATAATGTCATATGCCTATGATGAGATTTTGTTTCACGTGATTACTCCTCTTCTCTAGTCAACAAAAGGGTTTCTTATAAAAATAAAAAATAAAAAGAGAAATTCTTAAGTCATGGATGTTAGATTTATCGCATGAGACATTTTTTTATAGTGATGCACCCACTCTATCTTTTTGGAGTATTATATGAAATATTATGTTCATCAAAAACTATGTAAATTTTAACGTTGGGTCCAAGTCTTTAGCTTAATGTCATAGTATCCTCCCTCATTTTAATATTAATATCATTTAGAAGAGCATATATGTTTTGTGGATCCTTTGTGGTGATATGTCGTGGAATAACTAATTATGACATGTAATGGGGACTTCTCAAAATTATGGTCATTCATATTTTTGTAGTTGAACATAACGATCATGTTTGCAGTGAAAGTGGGGAGAGGAAGTCTTTATGTGGAATGAATTTTTATCATAAAGATGTATTATTGTAGTAATAGGTTGTGATCACAAACTTCACATTAACCATAAGTTAAAGAAGTCCTATGAGGCATGACACTAAAATGGTCAACTATATTATTCTCTAAGTGAGAGAAGACGCTACCACATTAACGAGAGGATTTCCACCTTAAAAACACCTTTTTCTTACAACTATTCTTTATATGGTATTGATCAACACACGCACACCCAACACATACACATGTGGCTATAGAAAATATTAATGTGAAACCAAATCTCATCATAAAAAATATAACACTTTAATGATAACATGTAATCACTCCCAAACTACATATAACAATGATGAATAAAAAATCTCATAAAATGTGACATAAACTACATATAACAATGATGAATAAAAAATCTCATAAAATGTGACATAAGATTCGTTAAAACAAACCGCATTCTATATCCACAAAAAGAATACATAAATCCATAAATCCATTTTCTTGTATGTGAGATTAATAATACATTAAATATAAACAATATATTAAATACATTGAATGTATACATAACATAAACTTGCCTATCTATATTTGAAATAAAATATATTTAAATTAATAATATAGAGAATATATTGAAGCATTGAATGTGGACACTAACATATTAAATGTGGAAAAATTATTTACATGTTTTAACATATTTGGTTTATATAAACATTATTATTGTTAAAAATTTACATTCGTGTTTATCAAATTTCAACCTAAAACTCCACATTAAATGGGTCTCTCTTGATCGGGTGCATGATTAAATTTGTTTGAACAATAACCATTAAGATAAAAAAAAAATTAAAAAAGAAATAGACAAATGTACATTTTAAATGTGAAAAATAATTAAAAGTTTCATGGTTGATTGAGTGGTTTTTCAAGGTTTAATTTTCTTTTTTTAGATTTATTTTTATGTTTAGTTTTCTTCTTTAAGATTATTTTCTTAGATGTGAGATATAGTTTTTCCAACCCTCTCATGGCCTACACCAAGGATGCCCTTTGTCTCTATTACTTTTCATGTTGGTCGTAGAGGGTCTTAGCAGGGCCATAAAGGGCGCCAAAAAAATTGGAGTTATTTCATGGGTGAAGATAGGAAGATCATGCTCTCTCACACATCTTCTCTTTGTTGATGATGTTTTGTTATTTATAAATGACATCTTACATAATCTAATAAGTTGAAGGAAATCTAAATTTGTATGGAAATGCCATAATATTGAAGAGTAATCTGCAAAAATCATCCATTTGTTTCAATGGTTTGGAGGTTGATGATGAACATAGGTTACCATTGGACTTCCTTTTAGAGTGATAAACTTTCAAGAGGAGTTTAAATGCTTAGGCTTCCTATTAAAACCTAGTGGATATGGTAAAAATGAATAGGGTTGGTTATTAGAGAGAATAAAACCTCGAATCAACCACTGGATTAATTGTTGGCTATTGATAAATGGTTGTTCGACTTTGGTAAAATATGTTCTAGAGGCAATCACAGTTTTTTGGCATTCTTTTGTTTTTATCCATGAAGGTGTTTTAGGAGCTATCAGAAAGTTATGTTTCATTTTCCATTGGTTTGGGAAAATGTAAAAATTAGCACATCCCTTTCGTGAAATGGAAGAAGATTGGTATGCCTAAAGAAAATGGAGGTTGGGGATTAAAGAATGTGCATGTATATGGTTTATATTTGGCAACTAAAAATCTTTGAAAGGTCCCACAAAAGGTGTTTTATGTAGAGATATTTTAGAACATAAATACATTGCTCCAGGTTCTTTTCTCGATTGGATTAAAAATCCAAGTAAATCTACAATGAATGTGTCCAATCAATGGAAAGCATTGGTATATCTTTCTCGGTGATTAGGGATTTCCTTGCTTGGAAGTTTGGCTCTAGGGAAAGAGTGAGATTTGGCATTGATGTTGTTTTGGGTTCCAAGGACATGTTTCTCCTATTTGAAGATTGTATTGACTTGGTACATTGAAGGAGTTTCTTTACATTGATTCAAGTAGCAACAAAGTTAATACTAGCATTC
>ML796409.1:343579-363744 GCA_009831015.1 Picea engelmannii
GTTAGATTTATCGCATGAGACATTTTTTTATAGTGATGCACCCACTCTATCTTTTTGGAGTATTATATGAAATATTATGTTCATCAAAAACTATGTAAATTTTAACGTTGGGTCCAAGTCTTTAGCTTAATGTCATAGTATCCTCCCTCATTTTAATATTAATATCATTTAGAAGAGCATATATGTTTTGTGGATCCTTTGTGGTGATATGTCGTGGAATAACTAATTATGACATGTAATGGGGACTTCTCAAAATTATGGTCATTCATATTTTTGTAGTTGAACATAACGATCATGTTTGCAGTGAAAGTGGGGAGAGGAAGTCTTTATGTGGAATGAATTTTTATCATAAAGATGTATTATTGTAGTAATAGGTTGTGATCACAAACTTCACATTAACCATAAGTTAAAGAAGTCCTATGAGGCATGACACTAAAATGGTCAACTATATTATTCTCTAAGTGAGAGAAGACGCTACCACATTAACGAGAGGATTTCCACCTTAAAAACACCTTTTTCTTACAACTATTCTTTATATGGTATTGATCAACACACGCACACCCAACACATACACATGTGGCTATAGAAAATATTAATGTGAAACCAAATCTCATCATAAAAAATATAACACTTTAATGATAACATGTAATCACTCCCAAACTACATATAACAATGATGAATAAAAAATCTCATAAAATGTGACATAAACTACATATAACAATGATGAATAAAAAATCTCATAAAATGTGACATAAGATTCGTTAAAACAAACCGCATTCTATATCCACAAAAAGAATACATAAATCCATAAATCCATTTTCTTGTATGTGAGATTAATAATACATTAAATATAAACAATATATTAAATACATTGAATGTATACATAACATAAACTTGCCTATCTATATTTGAAATAAAATATATTTAAATTAATAATATAGAGAATATATTGAAGCATTGAATGTGGACACTAACATATTAAATGTGGAAAAATTATTTACATGTTTTAACATATTTGGTTTATATAAACATTATTATTGTTAAAAATTTACATTCGTGTTTATCAAATTTCAACCTAAAACTCCACATTAAATGGGTCTCTCTTGATCGGGTGCATGATTAAATTTGTTTGAACAATAACCATTAAGATAAAAAAAAAATTAAAAAAGAAATAGACAAATGTACATTTTAAATGTGAAAAATAATTAAAAGTTTCATGGTTGATTGAGTGGTTTTTCAAGGTTTAATTTTCTTTTTTTAGATTTATTTTTATGTTTAGTTTTCTTCTTTAAGATTATTTTCTTAGATGTGAGATATAGTTTTTCCAACCCTCTCATGGCCTACACCAAGGATGCCCTTTGTCTCTATTACTTTTCATGTTGGTCGTAGAGGGTCTTAGCAGGGCCATAAAGGGCGCCAAAAAAATTGGAGTTATTTCATGGGTGAAGATAGGAAGATCATGCTCTCTCACACATCTTCTCTTTGTTGATGATGTTTTGTTATTTATAAATGACATCTTACATAATCTAATAAGTTGAAGGAAATCTAAATTTGTATGGAAATGCCATAATATTGAAGAGTAATCTGCAAAAATCATCCATTTGTTTCAATGGTTTGGAGGTTGATGATGAACATAGGTTACCATTGGACTTCCTTTTAGAGTGATAAACTTTCAAGAGGAGTTTAAATGCTTAGGCTTCCTATTAAAACCTAGTGGATATGGTAAAAATGAATAGGGTTGGTTATTAGAGAGAATAAAACCTCGAATCAACCACTGGATTAATTGTTGGCTATTGATAAATGGTTGTTCGACTTTGGTAAAATATGTTCTAGAGGCAATCACAGTTTTTTGGCATTCTTTTGTTTTTATCCATGAAGGTGTTTTAGGAGCTATCAGAAAGTTATGTTTCATTTTCCATTGGTTTGGGAAAATGTAAAAATTAGCACATCCCTTTCGTGAAATGGAAGAAGATTGGTATGCCTAAAGAAAATGGAGGTTGGGGATTAAAGAATGTGCATGTATATGGTTTATATTTGGCAACTAAAAATCTTTGAAAGGTCCCACAAAAGGTGTTTTATGTAGAGATATTTTAGAACATAAATACATTGCTCCAGGTTCTTTTCTCGATTGGATTAAAAATCCAAGTAAATCTACAATGAATGTGTCCAATCAATGGAAAGCATTGGTATATCTTTCTCGGTGATTAGGGATTTCCTTGCTTGGAAGTTTGGCTCTAGGGAAAGAGTGAGATTTGGCATTGATGTTGTTTTGGGTTCCAAGGACATGTTTCTCCTATTTGAAGATTGTATTGACTTGGTACATTGAAGGAGTTTCTTTACATTGATTCAAGTAGCAACAAAGTTAATACTAGCATTCGGAACCAAGGATGACACTCTGCTAAATCTTTAGGACTAGAAGGTAACCAAGTAAATGATTGGAGTAATTATAACAATTGTCTTAAAAATGATAATATCATATTGAAAAAATAAAATAATAAAATGGGGGGAGAATTCAAGGTAAAATTGAGTTACAAAGGTATGTTTGAATCAATAAGAAATTATCCGTGATATTGATGGAAGCACTTATGGAAGTTGAAGGCTAAAAAAAAAGAATTATCCTTTGGCTAGCTTTGGAGAATATGGTTTTAACTTGGGATTTGTTGCAATTAAGTAATAACAAGGTTTAAATATTTGTGTGATGTGCAAGATGGTTGTGAATTAGTTATACACCTCTTTTTACATTAACCATACTCACAAGCATTGGCATTGTAGAAGGAAGTTGAAAATTTTACAAGAGTGGATAATGTGTGGCGTCACAATTCAGTTGAAGAATGTTTGCAAACATGGTTTATGAAAAAAACAAATTGCCTAAGTTCAAAGCTCTTCCATGCTTGGTTTGGTGGGGTACCTAGTTGGCTCCCCTTACATTTTTAAGGCAAGTTTATTCCATATCTTAAAGTTTGTACTCAAAGGTATGCAATGGTTGAGAAGTACATTCCATGTTACTATAAAAATATTCCAAGGCAGATTCAAGAAGTTCAAATTGACATATCCTTTTGTTGGGGTTTCTTTGACATGCATTACAGAGCAATTGAAATTTCAGTAGTGTTGGAGGAATCTTGTACTTATCGGATGATCATTATATAAAAATTAAAGCGGGATTAGGTGTCGGATCTAACAACTCAGCTAAACTAACGGCATTAAAGTTACTATGAAATGTGCATTGGTTGAAATTTCAAGAATTCAGATTTTTGGATATTCTGCTTTGGTAATAAATTGGATGACTAAAACCTCTTAACTTCATCTTGTTTTCCGTAGTGCTTCGAGGGATGGTGTAAAAGTGATTATCTCCAACTTTGATTTCATTTCATTCACACATGTTTTGAGGGAACCCGATGCTTTGACCAACACACTTTCTAAAGAAGGCCAATACTTATATGAAGGCTAGATGACCCTAATTGAGTCCAAACATGGATCTTCTGTTGTTTCTTCTTACTTTTTGAAGTCTTTGTTTTTTGATATGGTAATGACTTGGGAAGCTATCATGCTTTGTACTTGAAATATGGGGGGAATATATAAGACTCATTTTTCTCTATGTGTATCATATTTAGTGAACAATCTTGTTTTGTAGAGAAGAATCTTTCACTCACTCAATTTATTTTAACCTTTTTGAGCTAAAAACTTAGTTGTTTACAATTTTCCTCTATTTAGATGGAAAATGGAAAAGACCTATATGAAAGTGCTACTTGCACCTAAAATACTTAATTTTCATTTTGTTTGTGAATAATTTTTTATTTTTTTTAAACAAATAAATAAACATGAAAAAATTTTACAAGTTAAAATTTTTTTTTATTTTTTTTTATTTTTTGATATAGCTATATTCTTTATCTATTTAATATTTAACACAATAAAAAAACTTAATTTATTTTTTAACCAAGTGATAATTTTTCTTTTAAAATATTGAATAATCTATTTACATATATTAAAATAATATTAGCATTATATAAATCCTATTTACCAACAAAATATACACAAAAATATATCTCAAATTAAAAAAACTCAATAAAATATAATATTAAAATTAATAACCATTTCTATGAAATTTTGAAAAGTTACCATCACACCAAGCCAAATACTTTTACCATTAACAGTTACTTCCTAACATAAAACCCCATATATCTCCATGGATTGCGTGAATATTCTCCCTCTCCTGGTTTTTATACGAGATTCAATATCAAACCATGTGGTTGCTTGCATCATCATTGGAATATTTTCGCCGTAAAAGCATAGTAATGTAACCCTCGTACCAAGGGATGAGCTTAAGGGATTATAAGATAATATAAGGTTGAGGATTATATATATGTTCCTTCACACTTTTTAGTGTTTGTAAGATTCTTGAAAGTTACTACTAATCTTCGAGATTGAAAGTTATGTTTTTTTTTTTTTTAATAAATGTTGAAGTGGAAATGTGTAATGATGAATATTGGAACAAATTTAAAAGAAAGTTTTAGTTCTTTTTAGGTGGGGTTGAAATTGGGGGGCTCTGCGGCTAGGTCTTGCTAGCCGCATTCCTGTATTTCTTCGTGGTGAAGCGCAGGGCGGGCTTCTCCCATTCCAGTGAGGGCGGGCGAGACCAGTGCGGGCGTGCGGGAGGCGGCTACAGTTTTTTTCAGTCGGCACCGAGGCCTGCAGGGTGTATCTTTGCGGTCTGGTTGCGGCTGCTGTGGTTTTTGCTCGGTGGGGTGTTGATCGGCGGCGGTTCAGATTCGATTTGGCCGCAGTGGGGGCAGCCGCGTGGAGCGCCATGAGGGCGCGAGGGGCCTATCTGCGGCCGGATTCTTCTACTGTTGTTGTTCGGTGTCTTTTCCGTTGCATTTTCTTGTGCCTCATTCTGTCTCTTTCCCGTGGGTTTGGACCATGCTTTGAGGTCCATTTTTGAGGGCGTGCGGTGTTTTGGTCTATACTTTGAGGTCCTGCTGCGGCGTGCGGTATTGATCAACACTTCGAGGTCCTATTGTGGGCGTGCAGCTATTGGTTTAGCTTCTTTTTCTTGTCTCGAATGGGTTTTTTCTGCCTTGTATATGGTTTCACTTGTATACAACCTGCGTGTTGTGTAGGGTGTTTTTGTTTTTGTTTTGCTTCTGAGCAAGGGTGTTGGAGTAGTACTATTATGGACAAAGCTTGATGCTGGCTTTGTAAACGAATTTATACTCTATATAAATTTGAGATAATTTTTTCTTGGAAAAAAAAAGGTGGGGTTGAAATAAATGAGATGCATTGTTTTGGGTTTTTGGATAAAATTAGTTATAAAGCTTTTAGAATTGATTTTAAATTTGTTGTGAAAATTCTTACTAATTTATCATTGAATTACAATCTAATTATAATAATAATAATAATCTATTTTTAAGGTCACAGCCAAGCCAACACACCAAATTGGTGTATGAGACTTTTTTGTAAAGTCTACGAAGGTATACATACCCTACCCCCTCTGGATTTGAACCTGTGACCTCTTAAGATAAAACACATGTTCTTAACCATTAGGCCCACTCAAGCTGTATTAATATGATATCTTTGAAATATTATTTGTAATCTAGCATGTTAAATCTATTGTTAAAACTCAAAATTAATGTTAGTGACCTTTAGTGTGGTTAATGATAGTAGTTAATGATTATTTGTTTTGACTAATTACATATTTTTAGTGTGTTGTCACTAGGTTTAATGACATGAATTATTTGCTTCAAAAAAGTTGTTTCAACGATGTGTCAAAATACTCTTAAAAGGTATCCAAGTGACCACACATTTTATTTTAATGTATCATTGAATTAGTGAACATTCATTCATCACTTTTCAAACTAAATGGAAATTTGATTAGATAGAATGACACACCAACTTATATATATGACATTATACTAATAAGATTTGTAATTATTAAAGATATCACATACATAGCAATCAGAAAAGTAAAAAAGGTCCACAAAGCAAAATATCAAAATCGTAAACTATATTAACCTCTATGAAAAAAATTATACTAATAAAATTATACTAATAAGATTTGTAATTATTAAAGATATCACATACATAGCAATCAGAAAAGTCAAAAAAGTTCACAAAGCAAAATATCAAAATCGTAAACTATATTAACCTCTATGAAAAAAGATGTTAACAATAACATTATAATTTTTTTGAGTTTTTTATTATCAACTATTTATTTCTAAGCTCCTTGGACTCTAATGTATTTCTTTTTACTATAAAAAAAAACGGTGAACACTTTAAAACTAAATAAGATAAAAAAAATGCAATTTAATCATGTTATAGATTTTGTCACTGGAGATTTGACTAGTTGGTTAAGTAGGGATGGTGATATTTTCCTCATCAAAATATAGTTACCACCAAAATGTATAATATGTTTCATCGATCAAATAATTGGACTATTATGTCAAATCAAATGTAATAATTACCATAAACAATGAACAACTTGCCACCTCTTAAGAGATATTAAGTGCTCAAACACATTTATAAGGAGCATCTTTTTTTCCACGGGATTATAAGGAGCATCTTGTGATAGAGAATAACACTAAAACCAATGCAACAATAACCATAACAACTATACATTTCAACTAGCCAACAAATAACTCGACCATAAACCCATGCACCTAGACTAATGATTTTCTACCCTTGGTTTTTAGTGCTGAGAACAACAATGAAAAAAATGGTTTGTGCTTTGCATTTGTAAGTAAGAGTTTAACATTGTTTTTACCATGTTAATCTTTTGAAACATGAATTATGGTGGGTTTGGCAAGAGAAGGATATATATGTATTTTTTGTTTAGATTGCATAGTATCGTCTATGACTACCATATAGCACATTGTACCTCATGAATACTATTCACACACTTATACAAGAATAAAATCTCAAGTAGCATAAGGGGTTCGCTCAACTAATTGTAGCCCATGTTGCCAAGCATTTGGTTAGTTCCTTGCCAACACGTGCCATGTTCCCTGGGTTAATTACACTAGTCTACACCGACAAGTTTATGAGGGATGTCATCCACAAATGTGGGAAGCAACCCTTTGGTTTCCTTGTGAGGTTTAGGGGTTAACTCAACCAATTATTGTCAATGGTATTGGGGATTTGGCTAGTTTCATCCCAATAAGTGCCCGGTTTGAATCCCCTTAGGTAAGGTGCACTGGTCTAATATATACCAAAGTGTTTACAAGCGATGACATCCATGAATGCGGGGAGGCATCCCTTGGGTTTCCCCACAAGGTTGGTTTTCCTTGGGGAAAAAAAAACAAAATATTAAGAAAGTGGTTACTTCGTTGAACACCCGGTTTAGTGTTTTGGTTAAAGGAATTTATATTTGCAAGCCTTTTGAGTTCCACCTATGTAGCATGCTTAAGTATGTGACATCTTCATCTACACAGGAGAAAAAGAGCAAGTAAGTGGGCATGCTATCAAACATCTTGATTTGGTGTTTAAGTTAGAGGTCAATCTCTATACATATGTAATCTCGAGTTCCTAGTATTGCTTAAGTTTATTTTGAAGATCATTAAAGGGAGATGGCTTCTATCAAGTCATTTTTTTTTTAAATTTATCAAAGAAAGATCGAGAGGCACATGTTGCCTCCCTCTCACCCCATCAGTGCATGCCTCATAACCTACTTGGGTTTCACCAACTAAATGAATAAAACTTATTAGTGGCCATGTAAAACAAGGAGGTCATTGGGTTGTGGAGGAGAGTGGAGTGGTACCACTTTGGATAATCGTTTAGTTTCTTATTGGATGGTCATTGTGGTTTGGCTTAAGGGTTTTGGTTTGAGGTTTGTATCGACATTTTCTATGCTATTTGTTATTAGCAACAAGATATCCCCACAAATATATATGGGAGGCACTTTCTCCCACCTAATCTCACATTTTATGTTGATGGCAGTGGGATTTTCCATTAGGCCTATGTTATATTCTTGATAGTGTGTGGCTCTTCATTGTTGCTCTAGGTGCTTCCCATTTCATGTTGTGACGGAGCTCGTGGTTTGTGCCTTTATTGGCAGGTGTTGTTTATCAACAAGAATTGGCATGTGTATTTTGCCTCCACTGTTCACTAAGCAAATATAGTGGTTCAAGTGCCAACTAATCTCTTACCCTAATTGTTGGCTCATTAATGTGGTGTTTCATTGAGGTTTACATTTTCTTGAATTCTACTGTCTTTTATTTGCTACAATCTTGGGGATGTGTTCTTACCCACACATGTAATTGGCAATTATTTGTGGGGGATGTTTATCGAGTTTAGATGCACAACCTCATGTTGATACCTTGCATGATTGTTTGAGTTTTTGTAAAGGGAAGGTTATATGTATGCAATGGTATTGTGCTCTCCCAATCTAGAGCTATGTCTATATATGGACAATTCTAGAGATTGTTTTTTAAGTTTTACTTAGATTTTTCTAGTGGTTATGGAGGTTGCATGCACAACTCGTCATTTTTGTGTATAGACACTTCGAACATAGCCTTGTATTATCGATAGTAAAAGAAAGCTTTTATTCAAAACGATTAATAAGGAAAAGTTTCAAAACTTATTGTTACTTGATCAACAATATGACCTTGAGACACCATAGGTGGTATCTCATGTAAAATCAACCAATGATTATGCTTTTTAAAATATGATAACTTGTCAATAAGGTTCTACTTTGGTGATGATGATGGTAGCGTACCAAGTCATTTACCAAAGATATGAATAAGTAGTTATATCTAGATGTATATCTTAGGTGATTTTGATAGAAGAGGATAAGAGGTTTTATAATCGTGGAAGCAATTCCAAGGCACTAATAAAGATGCATCTGACTTTGTTGTACAACCCATAGAGTTGTGCCACATGAAGGGGATTTTGGTGAAGGTTGACCAAGTGGAATATCGATCCCGCAAACAATCGAGCAATATGTAGGGAGCGCCACTCCACTATGGGTGCCCCTGTTGTTATAAGCATCATGGCATGTAAGGACTTTTAAAACAATGTCAACTAGCCCTGGACACTAATGTGGGATACATTGTAAGAGATGAATGAATTTTTTATAGTCATGAAAGCAATTCCAAGGCATCAACACTGATGTATATGACAATATTGTACACACACACACACACACATAATTGTACTGCACAAAGGGGATTGGGATGAAGGTTGGGCAAGTGGAATATTAGTGCACAACTAATCAAGTAATATGTTATCAGGGAGCAACACTCCATGTGCTTGGCCTTATTAGCTTAAACATGATGACATGTAAGGATTTTTAAACCATTGCAGACCACCCCACAACACCAATGTCGAATATATTGTTAGAAAGGAGAGGAATATTTATCATCATAAAAGCAATTCCAAGGCACCAATACCGGTGCATCCAACATTATTATACAAATACACACAATCAAAGAGTTGTGCCACACAAAAGAAACGAGAGTGATGGTTGAATAGGTGGAATTTCAATCCTATAAAGAGTTAAACAATATATTAATAGGGAGAGCCAATCAACAATGCTCTTTTTCAAAAACAATTTAACCAAACCACGATGTTGTATTTAATAGTCCAATCCACAAAAATCATTTCCCTTAAAAATAAGTAAGTTATGGTTATCAAGCTCTTTAACTAATTAATTGTAATTCTTTTTTTAACATTAATATTATAATAATTTAACTTTTTTTTTATTTTTTTAATATCAGCCAAAGCAACAAATTTCATTTAATTATTTTTTTGATTTTTTTCTTTTATTTTTTCTTTTTTTTAATATCAACCAAAGTAACAAATTTCATCTAATTTTTATTTTTTTTTGTCTTTTATTTTTTCTTTGTTTTTATTTAAATTTTCAAATAAAAAGAATATGTAAATGCACATGCCCGTATCATAATGTAATCCACCTCTCTACGTACTTGTCATCTGGGAAATGGGAAATAATGAGATGTTACTTCCATGTACAAATTTGTTTCTCTTAATATAGAGCATGTCTCCCATTGCTACTTTCTCACAATTTTTACTATAATGGAAAGTAAAATGTAAAGTCTGTAGTAATCGTTATCCATAGCAATGGTGCAATGACATATCACAACATCAATCTCAGAGAATCATAACGTGTACATCAAATAGAAACCTTTGATTCGATGTACCAAGTCTCAATTGAAAGCAAGCATTGTCCCATAAGATGTTGAGTGAGATACATGTTGATGTAAGACAAAGGGTCAAACCTCATACACATTTGATGGATGGGACATGTGTAGAGGAATATATGAGGACATTACATTTTTAAATGTAGCCAACACTCAAATAATGCAACAACCAACTTATTATGAAAGGAAAATTCAAGTGTCTCGTTAATTTTGAGTTACAAGTATTGTTTTCTAGTGTTTGATTAGTTGGTGAAGTGGGGTAGGGTTATATTTTTTTATTGGATTTAATTTTTTTTGTTTGAGGTGTAATGATATTTTTAATATTTTCATTAAAGAGATTAAATTATACACGATGATGATGGACAAAGTTTTAAGTTTTTAACCCATTAAAATACATATTAAATAACACAAAAATTAAACAAATGAAAATGAAATTAGCATTAAAGCTGCTTATTCCTCATTTCATATAATTATTGATAAAATTAGAATCCACTATAACTACGAAATAAATAGAGGGGGAATTTGTAATAAAATTGTGGATAAAATGAAGACTTTTTGAGATAGCTAAATAGATTGAAAGGATAATTTGTATTTTAAATAAAAAAGGATAATATTTTCATTAGGATACATGAACAAGTTTAGTACCAAGCACACAAACGAGAGGTTATAAATATAAGTTAGTTATAAGTTGTTGATTAGTCTTTTCGCAAAGATTAAAAATAATAAAAAGGAATACAATATTATAAAATAAGAAGTTGTTAGAAATTCTTTGATTCTTAAAAAAAACACATTATACCCATTTTTTTTTTAAATAGAATCAAAGTAGTTGTAAAAGTGGGGTACTAGGTACTGACACTCAAACTTAGGTGAGCAAAACCTTCATTTTGTCGGCTTCGAGATTAAATTTCATGAAAGTAGTAGGGTGGACCTAACATTCATTGTTGAAAAAATTGGAAAGCTTTCTCACTCAATTATGCTTGAAGTAAGGCCTCATATAGGGTGTCTCTATGACAAAGACGAGAATGCCTATGCCATATACACATGGTGGCTTTGGGAGTAGTTGATCCGAATTTATGCAGGAACGCAACAAAATACACAAATAACCACGAATACAAAGATGCATCAGAAATAACACTTCATTTCATTAATATCAAAGAATTGAAATTTGTTTACAGACATAATAGAAATAAACTAGCTAGGGCAATGGTAGCTTATCTTTGAGAATAGATGTGGCGGCTACAGGCCTCTTAACTCTGTGTTACAATGAGGCTCAAAGGCCTGTATGTTATTGAGAAAACAATGGAAACCCTAAACATCCACAAACCTAACCCTAGGAGATGAAACGCCAGAATATGGGCCCCGTCGAGGTAAATTGGTACATCAATTTCCCGGGGTCGTAACTTTGGCATACTATCTTCGTTTGATGCATATGATACATCGTTAGAAACATCTATCTGAGGACTACAACTATTGCTAGTGAATGTCATGGTTTTGAATGAAGTTATGTTCGTCGACCGGTTGATGCCCAGAAAATGTCGTTTAGGGCTTCAAAATGGCTCCGGAAGTTCACGACCCGAAAAACTGCCAAAAATAGTAAATTGTGCTACAATTAAGAAAACTGAAAAACTGAAGAAACAATGGTGGGGGTCCAAGTGGAATAGAGGGGTGGCCACCAATATCCACTTGGATCGTTCCTCCCCCCTTAGGAAGCGATGGTCCCCATTGCGTTGAGTTCCTCCATGAGATGAGGAAACTTCTTCTGAACTTGGTCCCCAGTGAGCCACTTGCCCTGGTGAAGGAGTTGGCCTGCTTTGACAACTCGATATAGCTGGATCCTCTGTTGGCGGGTGTTCTTGATGTGTGTGTCCATAATCCAATCAGTTATGGCTTGTTCCATGCAGTCTGGGTTTAACTCTATTGGTGTGAGTTTTTCTGCCATGTCGGATGTGTCCAATAGAGGTGGAAAGTAAGGTTGAAGGCAGTCCACATTGAACACTAGGTGCAGACCAAGGAATGGTGGGATACTGAGCTCGAAGGCATTGTCCCCTACAACCTTGGTGATGGTGTATGGCCCATATAGGAGCGGGCGAAGCTTGTGGTGGGGTCCAACGAGGCACTCCTTCTGCAAATGTTGCCACACTTTGTCGCCCACCTGGAAGTTGTGTTGCACCCGATGTTGATCATGTTGTTGCTTGTACTTAGCATTGGCTCTGTCCAATATGTCATGAACCTGTTGGTGAATGTGTTGAATGTTCTCAAAGAAGTTGTTCGCCTTGGCAGCTTCAGACTGGACATGAGTCGAATTAGCATGAGTAGCTGCAAATGATATGGCTACGTCAATGGGACATAGTGGTTGGAATCCCAAGCCCACCTAAAAGGGGTTGTGGTCAGTTGAGTTGTGGAGGGCTCGGTTATAGCTATGTTGTACATAGGGGAGGCTCTCATCCTATGTGCATGGATGCTTTGAGTTGTACATGCGCAAAATGTGCATGATCATCCTGTTGACGACCTCTGTCTAGCCATCAACTTGGGGATGGAAAGTTGTGGACTTGGTGAGCTTGGTGTCCAACATTGACCAGAGGTTGGACCAAAATGTATTGAGGAACCTGTTGTCCCGATATGAGCTGATAGACTGTGGGATCCCAAAGTGTACCCACACTCGTTCAAAGAAGAGTTTAGCAGTGGCTTCTGCTATGATATTCTTCTTGCAAGCCGCCATAATGGCCATCTTCAAGAATCTGTAGACGAACATGAAATCACAATCATTGCCATGCTTAGTAGAAGGAAGACCTGACATGTAATCCATGGATATGGATTCCGAACTTCGACTGGGGGTAGGCAACAGAGTATAGAGGCCTTGCTTCTTGATGGTCGATTTGGCAATGATGCAGGCAGTGCAGGATCTGATGTACTTCCCGACATCTTGTTGAAGGTTTGGCCAATAGAAATACTTCTGTAGTACTACCACTATTTTCTCGACCCCTAAATGTCCAGTGACCCGACTATAGTGCGCTTCCCAAATCATCTTGGCACGCTCGCTCGAAGGAACACAAAGGTGTCCCAGGTGACATCGTAGTGCATCCTGGAGGTGAAAAATTGGAACTCGGTTACCCTCCAAGAGAATCTTGTATGTGTGGCCGAAATCTGGATGGCTCTTGTAGAGAAGCGACCAATCAGAAGTCTCGTGCCCACAAGAGTTGAGCATGGTGGTTATCGCCACGATTAGTGGTCTGCAACATTATCGGTGTTGCCCTTCTTATACTTGATGTTCAAATGAAACTGTTGCAGATATGTGGACCACTTATGATGGGGATCGTTCTACAACTTCCCTTGTGTCTGTATGAACTGCAGGGGTCGGTGGTCTATGTGGACGACGATTTCCTTCCCTAAAATATAATGCTTCCATTGCCGGCAAGTCTGCACAATGGAATACATTTCTTTGTCATAAGTGGGATACTTTTGAACTGTGTCGCACTGTGATATTCCATTGGATGTCCCTGTTGAGTAAGAACTGCCCCAATAGCATAGTCAAAGGCATCTGTCTCGATCTCAAATGGTTGTTGCAAGTCTGGTAATGTGAGCATTGGGGCAAAGCAGAGGCGATGTTTCAATTCTTCGAACGCCTTCTATTGAGATTCCGACCAAAATAATATTTCTTTCGCTCCTCCCTTGGCGACTTGACTCAAGAGCTAGGTGATATGAGAGAACCCAACACAAACATGCGGTAGAAATTAGCAAGACCCAGAAAGATGTGAAGCTCTGTTAGAGTGGTCGGGGCTGGCCAATCTCGGATGACATGGATCTTGGTTGGATCCAAATGCACCCCACGCTCATCAATAATGTATCCTAGATACTGAACCTGGGTCATGCCAAAAGTGCACTTCTCCAAATTGGCACACAACTTGTGTTTCCGCAGTGTTTGGAGGACCTGTCGGATGTGGTGGAGGTGCTCTTCCCAAGTCTAGTTGAAGATTAGGATGTCATCCAAGTACACTACTACAAATGAGTTGGTGAATGGTCGCAAGATGTCATCCATCAGCCTCATGAAGGTTGCGGGAGCATTCGTCAACCCGAAAGGCATGACCAACCATTCGAAAAGGCCCTTCTTGGCTTTGAAGGCAGTCTTCCATACATCGGACGGTTTGATTGATACCTGGTGATACCCAGACTTCAATTCGATCTTGCTGAAATATTTCTCCCCCTTGAGTTGGTCCAGAAGGTCATCAATCCATGGGATCGGGTACCTATTCCGGACAGTCATCTTGTTCAACGCTCAATAATCAATACAGAGCCTCCAAGTCCCATCCTTCTTCTGCACCACCACGATCGGGCTCCCACAGGGTGATGAACTTGGTCGGATGTGACCTTTCTGCAACAGCTCTTGAATCTGCTTCTTGATTTCATCGTTCTCCAGAACAAAGCGTCGATAGATTGGTCCATTGGGCAGCGACGCACCTGGGGTCATATCGATGGGGTGCTTGACCTGACAGTGCAGAGGCACCCCTGCGGGTGAGGTGAAGATGTCCCGATACTCCTCCATGACCTTGTCCATTTTCTGTTGTTGTGTGAAGGAGCCCTGTCTAGAGGTCGTGGCCACAATCTTCTTCTTGCCCTGAGGGCAGATCATCAGGAAAACAAATTTCCCGATTTTGGAAATGAGCTTACTGCATTGTTTTGCAGTAACCAAAGAGATAGCAGTAGGCGGTGGTACCTCTGGTATCTTGTACAACTTATTTCCCAAGGTAACAATAACAGCGCGAGGCCGACACTCATACACAACATGTCGCTTCCACAAGTATGGTTGGCCTAATAATACATCACAAACATCAAGAGGAGCAATGTCACATAATACCTCGTCGGTAAAGGGCTTGATGTTGTAGGGAAGGCGACACTGTTGGTTGACGTGGAGATCCCGTCCTTAGTGAAGCCACCTGATGGTGTACGGTTGTGGGTGTGTTGTGGCCAGCAAGCCCAACCGCTTCACGACCTCTGCTAAAATGAGGTTCTTTTGGATCCCACTATCGACAATGAACTGTAGCGGGGAACCCTTTACCCACATCTGGGAGTGGAAGAAACGCTCCTCCTCCTTTGGATCTTCCGGTTCTTCCTTTTGGATATTCGTGGTGGCAACGGTGGCATTGGGGTCTGCATCAATAATCTTCTTCCCTTTGTCATTCCCCTTCTCGGGGTCTGATTCAGTGTCGGAGCATGCATCTGATTCAGAAGCCCTCATCTCGGCCACCAGTGACTGTTTGTCCCGACACTCACTTGTGTTGTGAGTGGAGCTCTTATGGAACTCACACCACTTTCCCGTGTCCTTTTTCGGCTTCGCGGTGTTGTTCTTTGCTTGCGGCTTTGGCAGGTTGTCTTTAGCCGCCATGCCTTGGATTTGTCCTTTGTTCTACGGTTTGGGGGAACCTTTCGCTTGCTTTTGATTCGCAAATCCAAAGTCTCACTTCTTCTGTTTGAATTTCTGCTCAATTTTGGCAGCATATCGGTATGTTGTACCAAGCGAGGAGATGTCGAGGAACTTCATTTCCTCCTAAATCTATCTGTGTAGACAACTGCAGTACTTCAACACCAAATGTTTCTCTGAATCTTTGATACCCAACTTTGTGCGCAAGGTATGGAACAGATTCGTTAGCTCATGCACATCTTGATCCCTTTGTTGCAGCAACGTAGTCCATTGTATGTACTTGTCCTCATAGCTCCCCACGGGATAATATTGTTCCTTGATGGTGTCTCAGAAACAATTCCAAGTGGGTATGACTGAGAACAGAGAGGGTTCCTCCTCGTCCTTTTTCTCACAGTAGGTTTCCCACCAGTCCTTGACATGGGGGGTGACTTTGAGTAGTGAAAAAATAATCTTCTCCCGGTCGGAAAAGTCACGAACCGAGAAATATCATTCTAATAGATTCAACCATCTCTCTACAACGTCTGCGTCTATTTGGCCATCAAATATGGGAATGCCAAAGTTTACTTGTACCTTAAAAGGGGTTGCGCCTCCAGAGTGGTTGTTGGATGTAGATGTGCTACGAGTGGGCAATCGTTGAAGGATCTGGGCGAAGTTATCCATCATTGCGTTCCTTTGTTTTTCAAGGGCCTCCTCGAGCAATATTTTGATAGGATCTCCTGCTCCCTCATCTTTCTTTTCGTCCCCCATGGGCGGTCGTCGGGGTTTGAGAGGTTGATCTTGCAAAGGTTCAACCAGATCGAGCCCTAACTCTTTATACCCCGACCTCGTTGGGGACATGCAAAGAAGGATCGAGAAAGAGCAGACCGCTCTGATACCACTGATATGAATTTATGCAGGAACGCAACATAATACACAAATAACCATGCATACAAAGATGCAGTGGAAATAACACTTCATTTCATTAATATCAAAGAACTAAAATTTGTTTACAGACATAATAGAAATAAACTAGCTAGGGTGTTGGTAGCTTATCTTTGAGAAGAGATGTGGCGGCTACAGGCCTCTGAAGTCTGTGTTACAATGAGGCTCAAAGGCCTATATGTTATTTAGAAAACAATGGAAACCCTAAACATTCACAAACCTAACCCTAGGAGAGGAAACACCAGAACATGGGCCACGTCGGGGTAAATTGGTACATCAATTTATCGAGGTCGTAACTTTGACACACTATCTCTGTTTGACGCATATGATACATCGTTAGAAAGATCTATCCGAGGACTACAACTACTGACAAAAAATAACATGGTTTGAAATAGATTAATATTTGTCAATCGGTTGATGCCCAAAAAACGTCGTTTAGGGCCTCAAACTGGCTTTGGAAGTTCAGGACCTGAAAAACTGCCAAAAATAGTAAATTGTGCTACAATTAAGGAAACTAAAAAACTGAAAGAAACAATGGTGGGGGTCCAAGTGGAATAGGTGGGTGTCCACCAATATACACCTGGATCAGTAGTCTATCCCGCATGCTACCAGTGGATGACATCGTGATCTCATTTAAACTTCGACCGTCACTGCGTCTTACTTCTAAATCAGATACTCTTATGGATTTAGTCCATGACTCTGCAATAAATTTTGTCCGGCTCTAGTATAGGGTATTGAAGTTTCCAATATTGGTAGGGAAGGATTGCATGGGTTTTAATGTTTCGAGGGGATGTTTTCCTCGCTTAGTTTTCCCTGCCTTTTGTGTTACTCTCACTTTGGCTACACAATATTGGGTTTATCCTCTGTGGTTCACCACCTCCTTTCCCAATCCTACTCTTCCTGGCAAGTCTTATAAAACAATGTCGTGTGAAAGGAGGAAACTGTGATGTGCTGGTGGAAATATCTTAGGTCTTCGTGGGCGTCATCCCAAATCCTCTCCCTCGTTGGATCACCCTGGTTGTAGCTCCCTGAGCAAGCCCATTTCTAGTAGTGCCCCTAGTCCGTCAACCCCAATAGTTGTTGCTACTCCTTCTCATACCTAAATGCTCCCCTCTCCTCATGGTATGGAAGCAAGTGAGCCCGCTCCATAGTAGCCTGCGTGTTTACCAGGGACTTTCACGGAGGACCAATGCAATCTTATCAAGGAGATATAACACAATCATGAGGAAATAAAATCTCGACAAGACTTTGCAGTGAGGAAGCTCAACTAGTTGTTGGGCTCTGGCTTAAGTGATCTTGGTCAGTGGCCCAGTTCCAGAAAATATGCTACAGTTAGTGATGGTACCTAAATGGCCAGGTTCTTCACAACATGCCTATGCGAGTGGGCTTAAAGATAGATACAGTTTTATAATGTTTAGTTTTTTGTCTTTCCTGCTCAATCCAAAGTTAATAAATATCTTTAGATTTATAGTTTTGGCAACTCATGCTTCTTTTTCACACTATTGTAATCTTACATGGTAGACCATTTAGCTTTTGCTGAGGGATTTCAACAGACTAGACTTTGGTGGAGAGGTTGGTTTCCTATGTTGGTAGCCTCTACACCAATCACATGGACATATGATGTATTTTTTTTTGTCTTTGAAAGGTAATATAAAATATAGCTTACAAAAAAAAAATGTTTGAAGTAAGATTGTGTTCATTGATGAGATGAGTAGGTGAAAGTGACGAGACAAAAAAAGCGAGTATTTTTCCCATCAGAAAATCTAGAGTTATGAAGAAATGTCACGTAGTATCATATGAGAATCTTGTTCTTCAATTTGTAAGAAACACAGAGTAAAACCAAATTATGGAAGTCATTTCAAATTTCGGAGGATGCAGTCCATGAAAGGGTAAAACCTTTTGTTCCTAAAAAATTGCTAAGCTTGGCAAATAATATTGTTTTCTTGGAATTTCTTGAGAAATGGTATTTCAAAGCAAATGAGGATCTTTCAGTAGCCTATTGTTGACAAACTTTTGACAACAGATAGAGATTTCATTTAAAGGCAACTTTTCTTAGCTTTCTTTATGAGTGACAACAATTTAGATGAAGTAAAAAGTTTGAAGATCTTTCTAACTTCTTGTAACCTTCATATTATTTTGGTCGAGATAGAATCTCTGAAATCAATCCTTTCTATCGAGTTGGGAGAATCATGTTTTCAATACGAAGAAATATTTTTATTTTAAACTTAATGAGACTTTGAGCAACGTTGTTTTTTCTATTGACACAAGGAAAGACTTTTGTTCGTCTATCTACAAACATTGAAAAGAATAATTCGAGGAAAATGTCATAGCATTGATTTAGAATGATATACTTACACTATTTTAGGGAAAAAATGAAATTTAAAAAGCAACATAAGAAAGGCTTCAAGAGCAACAATTCAAAAATGAGAAAGAAGACTTTCTGACGACACAAAGAATAAATTATTCCAAAGCATATCCATTGGAAGACATATGTATATTGGAAGCTACTCTATTGTAAGGGCATATTATGTTGGAATTTGAAGGCACATTTAAAAATTACAATGGATGCTTGTAAAGTTGACACCTTGAGATGGAATTTGTGAAACTAAATCTACTCAAAGGGAACTTATATTCTATTCAAGTTATTATTTTAGGTGAGAATTGAACCTATAATTTAAGTTAGTAGGTTTTTCTAATTACACAACCACAACTTCTTGTTGCAATATAATTTGAAATTGGATCCTTATAAAACAACAACATAAATATTTAATATTTGATCATAAAAAAATTCCAACAAATGTAGTCACAAAGGAATGCTTCTCCATATCACGAGATGGTGTCCTTGATAAAAGAATTTAGGTAAATGAATGTGCCTCATCCAAGGGAATTCACAACAACAAATTAAGCTAACCTCTTAGACTAAAACCAATACCAATATCCATCATCGAAGCATTGGTTCATTTGCTTCCATGATTTAAATGCATAAAATAAAATATAAAATAAATCTAAATATGTTTGTGAATCCACACCAAGAAAATATGCATACGGTCTTATTGACTTCTTAATCGATGCTCAAATTGATAATCTTTTTACCAAAAATAGAGCAATGCAATATTGTTTTTTAATTAAATAGTATTAAGCAATTATTGTCAGATTTAATGATGATTGTCATTATTAATAGTGAGGCATATTAGTGGTAAAAATCAAACATGAAAATTGATAGATTTTTTAAAGAAATGCATTGACATTGTATGGAACATTGGAAATCATCATCATTACCAAAAACAAAGCAAATAAAGCCATAAATCATCATTACCAAAAACAAAGCAATGCAATATTGTTTTTCCATTAAATATTATCAATTAATTTGATGGGCTTTTGAATCGGCCCATGTTGTTCATCGCGTATAGCCATTTACCTCACCAAAATCATGAGTTTTGCTTATTATTGAGCTTGATCATTACCGAACTGACCAATTTTCTAGCCACTGGCAATTTGTTGATTAATTACTTACAATGTTTAAATTTGGTGGAATTTTATGATTTGTTATATGAATATACTTGAGTTTTCTTTTATGTTGATGAGTAGGGGAAAATGATGTGTTTGTTTATGAGTTTTTGATTTCTAATATAGCCTTGATCATTATTGTTGTAGAAAGTTTGTTTTAATAGTTTTCCTCG
>ML796409.1:372525-393063 GCA_009831015.1 Picea engelmannii
TATATATATATATATATATATATATATATATATATATATATATATATATATATATATATATATGAGACAAAGGTTACAATGAAGTGTTCTAGCCTACATACAAATATAACACTAGAAATGTAATAATTCAATATCTAGGGCTTAATAAGGGGTTATATACTTAACATGGGGCTTTTTATAGGGCTTAACATGCCCCTCCCATTTAAACAAGTGGTTTTCCTCAACACTTGACTAATTGCAAGTGTTTTTGCATGAAGAACTCATATTCTTGTGTCATCTCTTCCATTTGATGAGGTACTCAGTAATTGCTTGATTTCCCAGCTGCTTAATCCTTGTTTCAAGGATTGCTTCTGGTTCTAGTATGTTTTTCCCTTCTTCATTAATCTTTGGTAAAATAGTTTGGACTGGGATCTTGTCACTGATTACCTTCTTTAAGAAGGAAACTTGGAAGACTGGATGTACACTTGAAGATGGACGCAACTCCAATTTCTAAGCCATACTTCCAATCATTTGCAACACCTTATAGGAGCCATAATATTTGGGTGCTAATTTATTATTCTTCTTTTAGTGCTTGAGGGACATTTTTTTGTATGGTCGTAGTCTCAAAAATAAACAATGCCCCACTTCAAATTCCCTTTCACTGTCATGTTGATCTGCTTGTTGTTTCATCCTATTTTGTGCCATAACCAAGTTGTCCTTCAATAGTTTGAGAACCTCTTGTTGGTGCCCTATGTGGTCCTCCATTGCATGAACCTTTGCAGTCCTTTTCAAGGGATATGTGATGGATGGAGGATGATATCCATAAAGTGCCAGAAATGGAGACATTTTTTTATGAAGTATTGAAGGATCTGTTGTACCACCATTCTGCCAAGGGAAACCACTTGACCCATTGTGTCTCTTTATCAGATGCAAAGAAAGAGAGATATCCTTCTAGACATTTATTCACAATATCAGTTTACCCATAGGATTAAGTATGGTAAGATGAGCTGTGAGTAATTGAGTAATCAAACCAAAAAACAATTCACTCCAAAAATTTCCAGTAAAAATTGGATCTTTGTCACTTACAATAATCTTGGGGACTCCATGTACCTTTTGAACTTTTTCCATGAATCTTGTGGCTACTGTACTTGTTTTAAAAGGATGAGAAAGAGAGAAAAAATGGGCATACTTTGTCAATCAACCCACTATTACCATGATGACAGTCTTTCTTTAAGATTTGGGTAAACCTGTAAAAAAATCCATTGAAACTTCTTCCTAACTTTGACTTGGTATAACTAATGGTTGGAGAAGACCTGATGTCTTGATTGTATCTCCCTTATTCTATTGGTGAACCACACATTTGGACATAAAATTTTGAACATCAGTTTTAAGACCTTCCCAGAAAAAATCCTTCTGGATCCTCTAGTAAGTTTTCAAGAACCTTGGATGTCCTCCTATGGGAGAAGTGTGCAATTCCAAAAGGACCTTCTGTTTGAGTTTGGAATTCTTACATAAATATAGGTAATCATGATACCATAACAAATCATTCTCTCATGCAAATTTATCTAATGCACCAAATTTCTCTTGTAGTTTTTGAATGATCTTGCACACCTCTTGTTCTTGCTTCCATTCTATCCTTACTTCTTTCACCCAATTAGATTGTGGAATAGAAATAGTACATAGTGGACCCTTTGTTTCTTCTTCTTTCCTTGAAAGTGCATATGCCACAATGTTATGCTTTTCTTTCTTGTAGATAATTTCAAAGTCATAACCTAGCATCTTTGTAACCCATTTTTGTTGCTCTTATGAATATAATCATTGCTCGAAGAAGTACTTCAAACTATCATGATTTGTTTTTACTTTGAAGCATCTTCCTATTTTTTCCTCAAAAAAAATGTGTAATTCTATTCATCCATAGAGAACCAAATTACATTTTGTAGGTGTTGTAAGCACATTCCCAAAAACTTGGGGAAAACTATGAAAAGTATAAAGTAGCGAGAAATGGCCAAAAGTAATAAACCTCAAAAGAAGAACAAAATTTGGAGTTGGGGAATAGACCCAAATGGAGGTATAAAAATTCCAAGAGGCCTCATGAAAACCCTGTTGCAAAAGAACCCCAGAGAGCGAACACCACAAAAAACCCCAGAGATCAGACGAACCAGGTCAGAGAGGAATGGAACCCTAAAAAAGAACCAGATGACTACGGAATCAACGAACACCCTTCCAAAAAGCAACCCGACATAGAACCAAGGAGTTGCACGCCCACATGAAGGACCTCAAAGTATCATTAAGAGAAGCAACACCGCACACCCAAGACTGGACCTCAAGGCTCTGGCCACACCCTCATACCGATAAAAGAAAGAGAAATCCATAGGCACCCAACCCAAAAGGACTTTGATCTGATCATACTTCAAACCTTGAACGATCTGGAGCCATCGAGGAATGGAGCCTCCACCAGGAGAGAACAAGACCAAAGAAAGAGGCCACCCACTGATGAGAGAGCCAAACGAAACCACACAGAAGGAGTAAAACAGGTCATTTAGAAAGAATAATATTTGCTCGGTAGAAGACCAAGCCCGTCCAAACCCACCAAATTGTGCGGACTCCAGGCACCCAAGACGAATAGGCACGCAGATGCACCAAGAGAAAGACAACATCTCGATGCCAAAAAACAGATTCAATCACAAAGCAAGACCAAAGGGACGGCTATGCCACCAGAGGTTGCGAGCTCCAAAAACTCAAGCCCACACGAGAAGAAAAAGTACCTCGCCGCCAGCCGCACCTACAGTAGCTTGGGGAGCACAGGTGATACCTACGGATTTGCGTGAAGAATAATATCCCCAGCCCGTCGCAAAGGAGACAACAGAGAGCCACCATGCGAGGAGCCCAGGAAATTGGTCGAGTTTGTGCCTGCATCTAGCAGAAAGATAAGAGTCGCACCGATAAAGGGAAAGAGTAACGAGCGTTTGTGACTAGGGTTTCCCCTAGCCGCAAAACCTAAAAATAAAATTTTTGAAGAATCTTCCTATTAGGTAAGGGTGTCATTTCTTAACTGCATGTAGTATGGTCAACATTTCCTTTCATAAATGTGTTTGAGTAAGTTTTTTCCTTTAAGTTGGTTTCTTTGAAAGGTAAGGGGCCTTCCTTCTTGCATTAAAACTGCACCAGTGTCATGACCTGAGGCATCACACTCCTTAATTAATGTTTTTGTGAAGTTGGGTCTAGCTAGTACATGAGTTGTACAAATAACCTCCTTTAGTTTTTCAAAAGATTTGGTTTCTTCGTGAGTTCAATAAAATGCTTCCTTCTTTAATAATGTTGTTAGAGGTGTCATTATTTGACCATAGTTCTTGACAAATTTGCGGGAATAGCTTGTCAATCTTAAGAATCCTTTAAGTTTCTTAAGGGTTTTGGGAATTTACCATTCCCTTGTAGCTTTAATTTTGTTAGGGTCCACTTTTACACCTTCACGAGATACAATATGAACCAAATATTCCACTTCTTCAACCTCGAAGGCACACTTGGAAGGTTGTGCATAAAGTTGTTACTCTTCCAAAAGTTGTAGTGCTCTATCAACATGTTGCACATGCTCTTCCCACGATTTGTTGTAGATTAGTATGTCATAAAAAAACACTAACACAAATTTTCCAAGGAAGGGTTTGAAAATAGAATTCATCAAGCTTTTAAATGTTGAAGGTGCATTAGTAAGTCCAAATGGTATAACCAAAAAGTCACAATGACCTTCATGTGTTCTAAAGGTTGTTTTCGAATGTCTTTTTGCCTCATTCTGATTTGAAGATATCCCGAATGAAGATCCAACTTAGTAAATATTTTTTCTCCATGTAATTCATCTAATAATTCATCAATGAAAGGAATAGGAAACTTGTCTTTGATGGTCATTTTGTTGAGTTGTATATAATCTGAACACATATGCCATGAATCATCCTTCTTCATAACCATCATTACTAGTGAAGAGAAAGAACTTTGGCTAGGTTGAATGATGCCAACCTCTAGAATTTCTTGGATCATATGCTCAATCTCACTCTTCTATGCATATGGATACCTATAAGGCCTAATGTTAGGTGGTACACTTACAGGTTGCAAATGAATAGCATGATCATGATCTTGAGCAGGTGGAAGACCCTTAGGCATATCTCCAAATACATTGGAATGGTTGTTGATAACCATTTGGAGATCCACTTGAGCAGAGGATATAGATGTTTGAACATTTAGTGAGCACAATTGTGCAATTACACCATGGTGTCCATTTTTGAATAATTTTTACATGCTATCGGAGCTTATCAACTTAGAGGGTTTCCCTTGTATACCTCTAAGATCAATTTTATTTCCTTTTGAGAAAAATATCATGAAAATATCTTGAAAATAATTAAGGGCCATTGTTCCCAATGATTGTAACAATTGGACCCCTAATACAACATCAATACCACCCATTTGGATGGAAATCATGCGACTATCCAAAAAGCACTCCCTCGTATTGAGCTTAATACTATGGCACTTCCGAGAATAATTTATGGTACCTCCATCTGCAACCATTACTTGAAACTCTAGTGTTGAAAATAGAAAGCAATTGAGATCTTTTTCTATTTTGTGATTGATGAAGTTATAGGTAGTACCAGAATCAATCAACATTTTTACCTTTTTTTCTTTTTGATGTATCCTTGTATATTGAGGGTTTGTGGAGTATTAATGTCCGCCAATGCATGACAAGATATCATTGGAGTAGTCTCTTCTAGATCTAGATCTTTTGATTGTTCCAGTTCTTGATCTTCTTCCTCTTCATAGTCTATGTAGAATAATTTGTTCTTACTGCATTTATGCCCCTTATTGTACTTGTTGTCACAATTGAAACATAGTCCCTTTGTTATTCTTTCATCCATTTGTTGAGGTGTCAACCTTTTAGGTTAATGTAAGTTTGTCTTATGAACCCCAAAACGATCTATGTTTCATGCATATGCTCCAATGGTAGACTTGTGTGTAGCCTTATTCTTGGCTTAAATATGACAAGAAAATTGCATAGCTTACATGATATTTGCGAGATGTTTTAGGAAAAGCTCATGTTTAATGTCTTCTTTTAATCCACCCATGTAAGCTTCCAACAAATGTTCATCACTTATGTCATACACCCTTGTGGCCAATACCTGAAATTTTGAATTATAATCTAAATATCACCTGTGTTTGATTCTTATCAATCGACTGAAGTAGTCATGTTCCCAAAATTTACCATATTGTTTCTAAGTCTCTTGTAAATAAACCCCAAGTATAATGATAAGAATGTGCCTTCCTTTGGTAAAAAATTCCAAATTCGTTGCCTGAAGCATCTCAAAAAAAAAATTATAACCAAAAATGTCAATATGACTCGCTTGAAGCAACAAAACCTTGGGATTGATGCTTTGATTCCAAATGTTATGATCCAACGCCTTAAAAATGATAAAAAGTCAATGAATAACAATCCATTTCAAGGGGGAAACCTCCTTTTACAATATATTCAATGTACAAGATGAAATAAGACAATCCTAAGACTAGTTCTCCTTGGTGTGTGTGTGTGTGTGTGTGTGTGTGTAATGAAAGGGTACAATGAAGGGTTCTAGCCTGCATACAAATATAACACTAGATATGTAATAATTCAATATCTAGGGATTAATAAGGGGTTTTACACTTAACACCGGGCTTTATCTAGGGCTTAACATTCATGGTATGTTATCAAAAAGATAATTGCAACAACATAATATTCTAACTAGAGAACTAAATACAACAACATAATGAAATATAAATGTAAATGCAAAGACACATATAAAGGTTCATTCACTAGCATATCAATCTCTTCAAGTGACCATGACTTGAAGAGGAATGGTAAATTCCTTCTCAAAGAACTTAGATTATCTCAAAAGAACAACAATGTTTTATTTCAACAACAAACTTCAAAATTACCAACTCAGTTGTATGCAACTCCAAAATCTACATTGTCTACCTTAATTGAAGCTACAAATGAGCATGTTTCTACTATAGAGGCTTAGGATTCCTCGAAATTGTTTAGGAACTCCAAAGCTCTGTATCAATAGTCTTATTCCTAGAATCACTAACTTCCTCTTCATCAATTATGGTAGCTTGTTGAGGAACAAGATCCTAGGGTACGTGATCCTCCTTTGATGAGAGAATAAATGTTTTGTTGTAGAGTTTGCATAGCCACTCTTCTTCTTGGTTGATTGCCTTGATGGGTCATTGTGGAGTGTGTGGCCATTCCCCATCTTCTAGGGCTGGAGAGCTATGGAATGTGCACTTATGTAGCCCCTTTTGTTTACCTATTTGGGTTGCAGGTGTGAGTCAACCCTACATGCCCTAATTTTTTATTAGTTGTAGATGTGTCTCCCTTTTTAAATAACGAGTGTGTACAAGTTGCATAATAGAAGGGTTGGTGTTTCTCGCTTAATCTTTCTCTTTGATGTAACCAAGACAAGTGTTAGTGGGGAGCACCAAATGTCGAGGAAAACTATTAAAACAAACTTTCTACAACAATAATGATCAAGGCTATATTAGAAATCAAAAACTCATAAACAAACACATCATTTTCCCCTACTCATCAACATAAAAGAAAACTCAAGTATATTCATATAACAAATCATAAAATTCCACCAAATTTAAACATTGTAAGTAATTAATCAACAAATTGCCAGTGGCTAGAAAATTGGTCAGTTCGGTAATGATCAAGCTCAATAATAAGCAAAACTCATGATTTTGGTGAGGTAAATGGCTATACGCGATGAACAACATGGGCCGATTCAAAAGCCCATCAAATTAATTGATAATATTTAATGGAAAAACAATATTGCATTGCTTTGTTTTTGGTAATGATGATTTATGGCTTTATTTGCTTTGTTTTTGGTAATGATGATGATTTCCAATGTTCCATACAATGTCAATGCATTTCTTTAAAAAATCTATCAATTTTCATGTTTGATTTTTACCACTAATATGCCTCACTATTAATAATGACAATCATCATTAAATCTGACAATAATTGCTTAATACTATTTAATTAAAAAACAATATTGCATTGCTCTATTTTTGGTAAAAAGATTATCAATTTGAGCATCGATTAAGAAGTCAATAAGACCGTATGCATATTTTCTTGGTGTGGATTCACAAACATATTTAGATTTATTTTATATTTTATTTTATGCATTTAAATCATGGAAGCAAATGAACCAATGCTTCGATGATGGATATTGGTATTGGTTTTAGTCTAAGAGGTTAGCTTAATTTGTTGTTGTGAATTCCCTTGGATGAGGCACATTCATTTACCTAAATTCTTTTATCAAGGACACCATCTCGTGATATGGAGAAGCATTCCTTTGTGACTACATTTGTTGGAATTTTTTTATGATCAAATATTAAATATTTATGTTGTTGTTTTATAAGGATCCAATTTCAAATTATATTGCAACAAGAAGTTGTGGTTGTGTAATTAGAAAAACCTACTAACTTAAATTATAGGTTCAATTCTCACCTAAAATAATAACTTGAATAGAATATAAGTTCCCTTTGAGTAGATTTAGTTTCACAAATTCCATCTCAAGGTGTCAACTTTACAAGCATCCATTGTAATTTTTAAATGTGCCTTCAAATTCCAACATAATATGCCCTTACAATAGAGTAGCTTCCAATATACATATGTCTTCCAATGGATATGCTTTGGAATAATTTATTCTTTGTGTCGTCAGAAAGTCTTCTTTCTCATTTTTGAATTGTTGCTCTTGAAGCCTTTCTTATGTTGCTTTTTAAATTTCATTTTTTCCCTAAAATAGTGTAAGTATATCATTCTAAATCAATGCTATGACATTTTCCTCGAATTATTCTTTTCAATGTTTGTAGATAGACGAACAAAAGTCTTTCCTTGTGTCAATAGAAAAAACAACGTTGCTCAAAGTCTCATTAAGTTTAAAATAAAAATATTTCTTCGTATTGAAAACATGATTCTCCCAACTCGATAGAAAGGATTGATTTCAGAGATTCTATCTCGACCAAAATAATATGAAGGTTACAAGAAGTTAGAAAGATCTTCAAACTTTTTACTTCATCTAAATTGTTGTCACTCATAAAGAAAGCTAAGAAAAGTTGCCTTTAAATGAAATCTCTATCTGTTGTCAAAAGTTTGTCAACAATAGGCTACTGAAAGATCCTCATTTGCTTTGAAATACCATTTCTCAAGAAATTCCAAGAAAACAATATTATTTGCCAAGCTTAGCAATTTTTTAGGAACAAAAGGTTTTACCCTTTCATGGACTGCATCCTCCGAAATTTGAAATGACTTCCATAATTTGGTTTTACTCTGTGTTTCTTACAAATTGAAGAACAAGATTCTCATATGATACTACGTGACATTTCTTCATAACTCTAGATTTTCTGATGGGAAAAATACTCGCTTTTTTTGTCTCGTCACTTTCACCTACTCATCTCATCAATGAACACAATCTTACTTCAAACATTTTTTTTTTGTAAGCTATATTTTATATTACCTTTCAAAGACAAAAAAAAATACATCATATGTCCATGTGATTGGTGTAGAGGCTACCAACATAGGAAACCAACCTCTCCACCAAAGTCTAGTCTGTTGAAATCCCTCAGCAAAAGCTAAATGGTCTACCATGTAAGATTACAATAGTGTGAAAAAGAAGCATGAGTTGCCAAAACTATAAATCTAAAGATATTTATTAACTTTGGATTGAGCAGGAAAGACAAAAAACTAAACATTATAAAACTGTATCTATCTTTAAGCCCACTCGCATAGGCATGTTGTGAAGAACCTGGCCATTTAGGTACCATCACTAACTGTAGCATATTTTCTGGAACTGGGCCACTGACCAAGATCACTTAAGCCAGAGCCCAACAACTAGTTGAGCTTCCTCACTGCAAAGTCTTGTCGAGATTTTATTTCCTCATGATTGTGTTATATCTCCTTGATAAGATTGCATTGGTCCTCCGTGAAAGTCCCTGGTAAACACGCAGGCTACTATGGAGCGGGCTCACTTGCTTCCATACCATGAGGAGAGGGGAGCATTTAGGTATGAGAAGGAGTAGCAACAACTATTGGGGTTGACGGACTAGGGGCACTACTAGAAATGGGCTTGCTCAGGGAGCTACAACCAGGGTGATCCAACGAGGGAGAGGATTTGGGATGACGCCCACGAAGACCTAAGATATTTCCACCAGCACATCACAGTTTCCTCCTTTCACACGACATTGTTTTATAAGACTTGCCAGGAAGAGTAGGATTGGGAAAGGAGGTGGTGAACCACAGAGGATAAACCCAATATTGTGTAGCCAAAGTGAGAGTAACACAAAAGGCAGGGAAAACTAAGCGAGGAAAACATCCCCTCGAAACATTAAAACCCATGCAATCCTTCCCTACCAATATTGGAAACTTCAATACCCTATACTAGAGCCGGACAAAATTTATTGCAGAGTCATGGACTAAATCCATAAGAGTATCTGATTTAGAAGTAAGACGCAGTGACGGTCGAAGTTTAAATGAGATCACGATGTCATCCACTGGTAGCATGCGGGATAGACTACTGATCCAGGTGTATATTGGTGGACACCCACCTATTCCACTTGGACCCCCACCATTGTTTCTTTCAGTTTTTTAGTTTCCTTAATTGTAGCACAATTTACTATTTTTGGCAGTTTTTCAGGTCCTGAACTTCCAAAGCCAGTTTGAGGCCCTAAACGACGTTTTTTGGGCATCAACCGATTGACAAATATTAATCTATTTCAAACCATGTTATTTTTTGTCAGTAGTTGTAGTCCTCGGATAGATCTTTCTAACGATGTATCATATGCGTCAAACAGAGATAGTGTGTCAAAGTTACGACCTCGATAAATTGATGTACCAATTTACCCCGACGTGGCCCATGTTCTGGTGTTTCCTCTCCTAGGGTTAGGTTTGTGAATGTTTAGGGTTTCCATTGTTTTCTAAATAACATATAGGCCTTTGAGCCTCATTGTAACACAGACTTCAGAGGCCTGTAGCCGCCACATCTCTTCTCAAAGATAAGCTACCAACACCCTAGCTAGTTTATTTCTATTATGTCTGTAAACAAATTTTAGTTCTTTGATATTAATGAAATGAAGTGTTATTTCCACTGCATCTTTGTATGCATGGTTATTTGTGTATTATGTTGCGTTCCTGCATAAATTCATATCAGTGGTATCAGAGCGGTCTGCTCTTTCTCGATCCTTCTTTGCATGTCCCCAACGAGGTCGGGGTATAAAGAGTTAGGGCTCGATCTGGTTGAACCTTTGCAAGATCAACCTCTCAAACCCCGACGACCGCCCATGGGGGACGAAAAGAAAGATGAGGGAGCAGGAGATCCTATCAAAATATTGCTCGAGGAGGCCCTTGAAAAACAAAGGAACGCAATGATGGATAACTTCGCCCAGATCCTTCAACGATTGCCCACTCGTAGCACATCTACATCCAACAACCACTCTGGAGGCGCAACCCCTTTTAAGGTACAAGTAAACTTTGGCATTCCCATATTTGATGGCCAAATAGACGCAGACGTTGTAGAGAGATGGTTGAATCTATTAGAATGATATTTCTCGGTTCGTGACTTTTCCGACCGGGAGAAGATTATTTTTTCACTACTCAAAGTCACCCCCCATGTCAAGGACTGGTGGGAAACCTACTGTGAGAAAAAGGACGAGGAGGAACCCTCTCTGTTCTCAGTCATACCCACTTGGAATTGTTTCTGAGACACCATCAAGGAACAATATTATCCCGTGGGGAGCTATGAGGACAAGTACATACAATGGACTACGTTGCTGCAACAAAGGGATCAAGATGTGCATGAGCTAACGAATCTGTTCCATACCTTGCGCACAAAGTTGGGTATCAAAGATTCAGAGAAACATTTGGTGTTGAAGTACTGCAGTTGTCTACACAGATAGATTTAGGAGGAAATGAAGTTCCTCGACATCTCCTCGCTTGGTACAACATACCGATATGCTGCCAAAATTGAGCAGAAATTCAAACAGAAGAAGTGAGACTTTGGATTTGCGAATCAAAAGCAAGCGAAAGGTTCCCCCAAACCGTAGAACAAAGGACAAATCCAAGGCATGGCGGCTAAAGACAACCTGCCAAAGCCGCAAGCAAAGAACAACACCGCGAAGCCGAAAAAGGACACGGGAAAGTGGTGTGAGTTCCATAAGAGCTCCACTCACAACACAAGTGAGTGTCGGGACAAACAGTCACTGGTGGCCGAGATGAGGGCTTCTGAATCAGATGCATGCTCCGACACTGAATCAGACCCCGAGAAGGGGAATGACAAAGGGAAGAAGATTATTGATGCAGACCCCAATGCCACCGTTGCCACCACGAATATCCAAAAGGAAGAACCGGAAGATCCAAAGGAGGAGGAGCGTTTCTTCCACTCCCAGATGTGGGTAAAGGGTTCCCCGCTACAGTTCATTGTCGATAGTGGGATCCAAAAGAACCTCATTTTAGCAGAGGTCGTGAAGCGGTTGGGCTTGCTGGCCACAACACACCCACAACCGTACACCATCAGGTGGCTTCACTAAGGACGGGATCTCCACGTCAACCAACAGTGTCGCCTTCCCTACAACATCAAGCCCTTTACCGACGAGGTATTATGTGACATTGCTCCTCTTGATGTTTGTGATGTATTATTAGGCCAACCATACTTGTGGAAGCGACATGTTGTGTATGAGTGTCGGCCTCGCGCTGTTATTGTTACCTTGGGAAATAAGTTGTACAAGATACCAGAGGTACCACCGCCTACTGCTATCTCTTTGGTTACTGCAAAACAATGCAGTAAGCTCATTTCCAAAATCGGGAAATTTGTTTTCCTGATGATCTGCCCTCAGGGCAAGAAGAAGATTGTGGCCACGACCTCTAGACAGGGCTCCTTCACACAACAACAGAAAATGGACAAGGTCATGGAGGAGTATCGGGACATCTTCACCTCACCCGCAGGGGTGCCTCTGCACTGTCAGGTCAAGCACCCCATCGATATGACCCCAGGTGCGTCGCTGCCCAATGGACCAATCTATCGACGCTTTGTTCTGGAGAACGATGAAATCAAGAAGCAGATTCAAGAGCTGTTGCAGAAAGGTCACATCCGACCAAGTTCATCACCCTGTGGGAGCCCGATCGTGGTGGTGCAGAAGAAGGATGGGACTTGGAGGCTCTGTATTGATTATTGAGCGTTGAACAAGATGACTGTCCGGAATAGGTACCCGATCCCATGGATTGATGACCTTCTGGACCAACTCAAGGGGGAGAAATATTTCAGCAAGATCGAATTGAAGTCTGGGTATCACCAGGTATCAATCAAACCGTCCGATGTATGGAAGACTGCCTTCAAAGCCAAGAAGGGCCTTTTCGAATGGTTGGTCATGCCTTTCGGGTTGACGAATGCTCCCGCAACCTTCATGAGGCTGATGGATGACATCTTGCGACCATTCACCAACTCATTTGTAGTAGTGTACTTGGATGACATCCTAATCTTCAACTAGACTTGGGAAGAGCACCTCCACCACATCCGACAGGTCCTCCAAACACTGCGGAAACACAAGTTGTGTGCCAATTTGGAGAAGTGCACTTTTGGCATGACCCAGGTTCAGTATCTAGGATACATTATTGATGAGCGTGGGGTGCATTTGGATCCAACCAAGATCCATGTCATCCGAGATTGGCCAGCCCCGACCACTCTAACAGAGCTTCACATCTTTCTGGGTCTTGCTAATTTCTACCGCATGTTTGTGTTGGGTTCTCTCATATCACCTAGCTCTTGAGTCAAGTCGCCAAGGGAGGAGCGAAAGAAATATTATTTTGGTCGGAATCTCAATAGAAGGCGTTCGAAGAATTGAAACATCGCCTCTGCTTTGCCCCAATGCTCACATTACCAGACTTGCAACAACCATTTGAGATCGAGACAGATGCCTTTGACTATGCTATTGGGGCAGTTCTTACTCAACAGGGACATCCAATGGAATATCACAGTGCGACACAGTTCAAAAGTATCCCACTTATGACAAAGAAATGTATTCCATTGTGCAGACTTGCCGGCAATGGAAGCATTATATTTTAGGGAAGGAAATCGTCGTCCACATAGACCACCGACCCCTGCAGTTCATACAGACACAAGGGAAGTTGTAGAACGATCCCCATCATAAGTGGTCCACATATCTGCAACAGTTTCATTTGAACATCAAGTATAAGAAGGGCAACACCGATAATGTTGCAGACCACTAATCGTGGCGATAACCACCATGCTCAACTCTTGTGGGCACGAGACTTCTGATTGGTCGCTTCTCTACAAGAGCCATCCAGATTTCGGCCACACATACAAGATTCTCTTGGAGGGTAACCGAGTTCCAATTTTTCACCTCCAGGATGCACTACGATGTCACCTGGGACACCTTTGTGTTCCTTCGAGCGAGCGTGCCAAGATGATTTGGGAAGCGCACTATAGTCGGGTCACTGGACATTTAGGGGTCGAGAAAATAGTGGTAGTACTACAGAAGTATTTCTATTGGCCAAACCTTCAACAAGATGTCGGGAAGTACATCAGATCCTGCACTGCCTGCATCATTGCCAAATCGACCATCAAGAAGCAAGGCCTCTATACTCTGTTGCCTACCCCCAGTCGAAGTTCGGAATCCATATCCATGGATTACATGTCAGGTCTTCCTTCTACTAAGCATGGCAATGATTGTGATTTCATGTTCGTCTACAGATTCTTGAAGATGGCCATTATGGCGGCTTGCAAGAAGAATATCATAGCAGAAGCCACTGCTAAACTCTTCTTTGAACGAGTGTGGGTACACTTTGGGATCCCACAGTCTATCAGCTCATATCGGGACAACAGGTTCCTCAATACATTTTGGTCCAACCTCTGGTCAATGTTGGACACCAAGCTCACCAAGTCCACAACTTTCCATCCCCAAGTTGATGGCTAGACAGAGGTCGTCAACAGGATGATCATGCACATTTTGCGCATGTACAACTCAAAGCATCCATGCACATAGGATGAGAGCCTCCCCTATGTACAACATAGCTATAACCGAGCCCTCCACAACTCAACTGACCACAACCCCTTTTAGGTGGGCTTGGGATTCCAACCACTATGTCCCATTGACGTAGCCATATCATTTGCAGCTACTCATGCTAATTCGACTCATGTCCAGTCTGAAGCTGCCAAGGCGAACAACTTCTTTGAGAACATTCAACACATTCACCAACAGGTTCATGACATATTGGACAGAGCCAATGCTAAGTACAAGCAACAACATGATCAACATCGGGTGCAACACAACTTCCAGGTGGGCGACAAAGTGTGGCAACATTTGCAGAAGGAGTGCCTCGTTGGACCCCACCACAAGCTTCGCCCGCTCCTATATGGGCCATACACCATCACCAAGGTTGTAGGGGACAATGCCTTCGAGCTCAGTATCCCACCATTCCTTGGTCTGCACCTAGTGTTCAATGTGGACTGCCTTCAACCTTACTTTCCACCTCTATTGGACACATCCGACATGGCAGAAAAACTCACACCAATAGAGTTAAACCCAGACTGCATGGAACAAGCCATAACTGATTGGATTATGGACACACACATCAAGAACACCCGCCAACAGAGGATCCAGCTATATCGAGTTGTCAAAGCAGGCCAACTCCTTCACCAGGGCAAGTGGCTCACTGGGGACCAAGTTCAGAAGAAGTTTCCTCATCTCATGGAGGAACTCAACGCAATGGGGACCATCGCTTCCTAAGGGGGGAGGAACGATCCAAGTGGATATTGGTGGCCACCCCTCTATTCCACTTGGACCCCCACCATTGTTTCTTCAGTTTTTCAGTTTTCTTAATTGTAGCACAATTTACTATTTTTGGCAGTTTTTCGGGTCGTGAACTTCCGGAGCCATTTTGAAGCCCTAAACGACATTTTCTGGGCATCAACCGGTCGACGAACATAACTTCATTCAAAACCATGACATTCACTAGCAATAGTTGTAGTCCTCAGATAGATGTTTCTAACGATGTATCATATGCATCAAACGAAGATAGTATGCCAAAGTTACGACCCCGGGAAATTGATGTACCAATTTACCTCGACGGGGCCCATATTCTGGCGTTTCATCTCCTAGGGTTAGGTTTGTGGATGTTTAGGGTTTCCATTGTTTTCTCAATAACATACAGGCCTTTGAGCCTCATTGTAACACAGAGTTAAGAGGCCTGTAGCCGCCACATCTATTCTCAAAGATAAGCTACCATTGCCCTAGCTAGTTTATTTCTATTATGTCTGTAAACAAATTTCAATTCTTTGATATTAATGAAATGAAGTGTTATTTCTGATGCATCTTTGTATTCGTGGTTATTTGTGTATTTTGTTGCGTTCCTGCATAAATTCGGATCAACTACTCCCAAAGCCACCATGTGTATATGGCATAGGCATTCTCGTCTTTGTCATAGAGACACCCTATATGAGGCCTTACTTCAAGCATAATTGAGTGAGAAAGCTTTCCAATTTTTTCAACAATGAATGTTAGGTCCACCCTACTACTTTCATGAAATTTAATCTCGAAGCCGACAAAATGAAGGTTTTGCTCACCTAAGTTTGAGTGTCAGTACCTAGTACCCCACTTTTACAACTACTTTGATTCTATTTAAAAAAAAAATGGGTATAATGTGTTTTTTTTAAGAATCAAAGAATTTCTAACAACTTCTTATTTTATAATATTGTATTCCTTTTTATTATTTTTAATCTTTGCGAAAAGACTAATCAACAACTTATAACTAACTTATATTTATAACCTCTCGTTTGTGTGCTTGGTACTAAACTTGTTCATGTATCCTAATGAAAATATTATCCTTTTTTATTTAAAATACAAATTATCCTTTCAATCTATTTAGCTATCTCAAAAAGTCTTCATTTTATCCACAATTTTATTACAAATTCCCCCTCTATTTATTTCGTAGTTATAGTGGATTCTAATTTTATCAATAATTATATGAAATGAGGAATAAGCAGCTTTAATGCTAATTTCATTTTCATTTGTTTAATTTTTGTGTTATTTAATATGTATTTTAATGGGTTAAAAACTTAAAACTTTGTCCATCATCATCGTGTATAATTTAATCTCTTTAATGAAAATATTAAAAATATCATTACACCTCAAACAAAAAAAATTAAATCCAATAAAAAAATATAACCCTACCCCACTTCACCAACTAATCAAACACTAGAAAACAATACTTGTAACTCAAAATTAACGAGACACTTGAATTTTCCTTTCATAATAAGTTGGTTGTTGCATTATTTGAGTGTTGGCTACATTTAAAAATGTAATGTCCTCATATATTCCTCTACACATGTCCCATCCATCAAATGTGTATGAGGTTTGACCCTTTGTCTTACATCAACATGTATCTCACTCAACATCTTATGGGACAATGCTTGCTTTCAATTGAGACTTGGTACATCGAATCAAAGGTTTCTATTTGATGTACACGTTATGATTCTCTGAGATTGATGTTGTGATATGTCATTGCACCATTGCTATGGATAACGATTACTACAGACTTTACATTTTACTTTCCATTATAGTAAAAATTGTGAGAAAGTAGCAATGGGAGACATGCTCTATATTAAGAGAAACAAATTTGTACATGGAAGTAACATCTCATTATTTCCCATTTCCCAGATGACAAGTACGTAGAGAGGTGGATTACATTATGATACGGGCATGTGCATTTACATATTCTTTTTATTTGAAAATTTAAATAAAAACAAAGAAAAAATAAAAGACAAAAAAAAATAAAAATTAGATGAAATTTGTTACTTTGGTTGATATTAAAAAAAAGAAAAAATAAAAGAAAAAAATCAAAAAAATAATTAAATGAAATTTGTTGCTTTGGCTGATATTAAAAAAATAAAAAAAAAGTTAAATTATTATAATATTAATGTTAAAAAAAGAATTACAATTAATTAGTTAAAGAGCTTGATAACCATAACTTACTTATTTTTAAGGGAAATGATTTTTGTGGATTGGACTATTAAATACAACATCGTGGTTTGGTTAAATTGTTTTTGAAAAAGAGCATTGTTGATTGGCTCTCCCTATTAATATATTGTTTAACTCTTTATAGGATTGAAATTCCACCTATTCAACCATCACTCTCGTTTCTTTTGTGTGGCACAACTCTTTGATTGTGTGTATTTGTATAATAATGTTGGATGCACCGGTATTGGTGCCTTGGAATTGCTTTTATGATGATAAATATTCCTCTCCTTTCTAACAATATATTCGACATTGGTGTTGTGGGGTGGTCTGCAATGGTTTAAAAATCCTTACATGTCATCATGTTTAAGCTAATAAGGCCAAGCACATGGAGTGTTGCTCCCTGATAACATATTACTTGATTAGTTGTGCACTAATATTCCACTTGCCCAACCTTCATCCCAATCCCCTTTGTGCAGTACAATTATGTGTGTGTGTGTGTGTGTACAATATTGTCATATACATCAGTGTTGATGCCTTGGAATTGCTTTCATGACTATAAAAAATTCATTCATCTCTTACAATGTATCCCACATTAGTGTCCAGGGCTAGTTGACATTGTTTTAAAAGTCCTTACATGCCATGATGCTTATAACAACAGGGGCACCCATAGTGGAGTGGCGCTCCCTACATATTGCTCGATTGTTTGCGGGATCGATATTCCACTTGGTCAACCTTCACCAAAATCCCCTTCATGTGGCACAACTCTATGGGTTGTACAACAAAGTCAGATGCATCTTTATTAGTGCCTTGGAATTGCTTCCACGATTATAAAACCTCTTATCCTCTTCTATCAAAATCACCTAAGATATACATCTAGATATAACTACTTATTCATATCTTTGGTAAATGACTTGGTACGCTACCATCATCATCACCAAAGTAGAACCTTATTGACAAGTTATCATATTTTAAAAAGCATAATCATTGGTTGATTTTACATGAGATACCACCTATGGTGTCTCAAGGTCATATTGTTGATCAAGTAACAATAAGTTTTGAAACTTTTCCTTATTAATCGTTTTGAATAAAAGCTTTCTTTTACTATCGATAATACAAGGCTATGTTCGAAGTGTCTATACACAAAAATGACGAGTTGTGCATGCAACCTCCATAACCACTAGAAAAATCTAAGTAAAACTTAAAAAACAATCTCTAGAATTGTCCATATATAGACATAGCTCTAGATTGGGAGAGCACAATACCATTGCATACATATAACCTTCCCTTTACAAAAACTCAAACAATCATGCAAGGTATCAACATGAGGTTGTGCATCTAAACTCGATAAACATCCCCCACAAATAATTGCCAATTACATGTGTGGGTAAGAACACATCCCCAAGATTGTAGCAAATAAAAGACAGTAGAATTCAAGAAAATGTAAACCTCAATGAAACACCACATTAATGAGCCAACAATTAGGGTAAGAGATTAGTTGGCACTTGAACCACTATATTTGCTTAGTGAACAGTGGAGGCAAAATACACATGCCAATTCTTGTTGATAAACAACACCTGCCAATAAAGGCACAAACCACGAGCTCCGTCACAACATGAAATGGGAAGCACCTAGAGCAACAATGAAGAGCCACACACTATCAAGAATATAACATAGGCCTAATGGAAAATCCCACTGCCATCAACATAAAATGTGAGATTAGGTGGGAGAAAGTGCCTCCCATATATATTTGTGGGGATATCTTGTTGCTAATAACAAATAGCATAGAAAATGTCGATACAAACCTCAAACCAAAACCCTTAAGCCAAACCACAATGACCATCCAATAAGAAACTAAACGATTATCCAAAGTGGTACCACTCCACTCTCCTCCACAACCCAATGACCTCCTTGTTTTACATGGCCACTAATAAGTTTTATTCATTTAGTTGGTGAAACCCAAGTAGGTTATGAGGCATGCACTGATGGGGTGAGAGGGAGGCAACATGTGCCTCTCGATCTTTCTTTGATAAATTTAAAAAAAAAATGACTTGATAGAAGCCATCTCCCTTTAATGATCTTCAAAATAAACTTAAGCAATACTAGGAACTCGAGATTACATATGTATAGAGATTGACCTCTAACTTAAACACCAAATCAAGATGTTTGATAGCATGCCCACTTACTTGCTCTTTTTCTCCTGTGTAGATGAAGATGTCACATACTTAAGCATGCTACATAGGTGGAACTCAAAAGGCTTGCAAATATAAATTCCTTTAACCAAAACACTAAACCGGGTGTTCAACGAAGTAACCACTTTCTTAATATTTTGTTTTTTTTTCCCCAAGGAAAACCAACCTTGTGGGGAAACCCAAGGGATGCCTCCCCGCATTCATGGATGTCATCGCTTGTAAACACTTTGGTATATATTAGACCAGTGCACCTTACCTAAGGGGATTCAAACCGGGCACTTATTGGGATGAAACTAGCCAAATCCCCAATACCATTGACAATAATTGGTTGAGTTAACCCCTAAACCTCACAAGGAAACCAAAGGGTTGCTTCCCACATTTGTGGATGACATCCCTCATAAACTTGTCGGTGTAGACTAGTGTAATTAACCCAGGGAACATGGCACGTGTTGGCAAGGAACTAACCAAATGCTTGGCAACATGGGCTACAATTAGTTGAGCGAACCCCTTATGCTACTTGAGATTTTATTCTTGTATAAGTGTGTGAATAGTATTCATGAGGTACAATGTGCTATATGGTAGTCATAGACGATACTATGCAATCTAAACAAAAAATACATATATATCCTTCTCTTGCCAAACCCACCATAATTCATGTTTCAAAAGATTAACATGGTAAAAACAATGTTAAACTCTTACTTACAAATGCAAAGCACAAACCATTTTTTTCATTGTTGTTCTCAGCACTAAAAACCAAGGGTAGAAAATCATTAGTCTAGGTGCATGGGTTTATGGTCGAGTTATTTGTTGGCTAGTTGAAATGTATAGTTGTTATGGTTATTGTTGCATTGGTTTTAGTGTTATTCTCTATCACAAGATGCTCCTTATAATCCCGTGGAAAAAAAGATGCTCCTTATAAATGTGTTTGAGCACTTAATATCTCTTAAGAGGTGGCAAGTTGTTCATTGTTTATGGTAATTATTACATTTGATTTGACATAATAGTCCAATTATTTGATCGATGAAACATATTATACATTTTGGTGGTAACTATATTTTGATGAGGAAAATATCACCATCCCTACTTAACCAACTAGTCAAATCTCCAGTGACAAAATCTATAACATGATTAAATTGCATTTTTTTTATCTTATTTAGTTTTAAAGTGTTCACCGTTTTTTTTTATAGTAAAAAGAAATACATTAGAGTCCAAGGAGCTTAGAAATAAATAGTTGATAATAAAAAACTCAAAAAAATTATAATGTTATTGTTAACATCTTTTTTCATAGAGGTTAATATAGTTTACGATTTTGATATTTTGCTTTGTG